>PVKA01021383.1:0-38773 GCA_004027165.1 Ctenomys sociabilis | reverse complement strand
GATGGAGCAGGACGGCGGAGTCGGCCGCGCTGTCTCTGGCCGGTCTCAGGAGCTGGGCGGGGGCGGGCGGGATGGAGCAAGATGGCGGAGTCGGCCGCGCTGTCTCTGGCCGGTCTCAGGAGCTGGGCGGGGGCGGGCGGGATGGAGCAAGATGGCGGAGTCGGCCGCGCTGTCTCTGGCCGGTCTCTCAGAATAAGTGTTTTTGAAGAAGGAAGAATTATCTTGAGAGTGATTCATGGCATTTTTTCTTTTACTGTAATAATTTTTTGTTTTATTTTGAAGAGTAAAAACAAAAGAATGAATATCAGAAACAAAGACAGAAATAGGATAACGTATCAGCGCATTATATGTTACAGATTTTAAAACAAGAATAGCTAATTAACAATGGTTGTTATATTACCTATTTTTATCATCATATCTGTTGCTCAGATGAAGAGAAGTACAAGATTGGACAAATAATTGATCATTAACACTTGCTTTCAAGAAACATTAACTTTTTCAATTTGCTTGTCTTCTTTTTTAAATATAATTTCATTTTATTTTGAAGAGTAGGAACAGCAAAAACAAATAGAAAAAAAAGACAAACATGGTAGCACAATACATATGTTACAGATTTTCAAAAATAGGCATAGCTAATTAACAATAGTTACCTATTTTTATCATCAAATCTGTTGCTCAGATTAACAGATATAGTTATGCATGATTGGGGAAATAGATGAATATTGGTGCTTGCTTTCAAGAAATCTTGTCATACCAACCATGCTCCCAGGGTGCGCTGAGAGGGCATGGTGGCATGTACCTGTAATCCCAGCTCTTGGGAGCCTGTAAACAGGCGGATCACTATGAGCTCAATCTAGTGGTGAGACCCTGAACATCCTGTAGACCCTTCCCTAAAATACAAAAGAAAAAAAGAAATCTTACATTCTTCCTTATCTTTTTTTTGTTTTAATTTATTTTAAAGAGAGTGTATAATTGATAAGACATTAGAAGTGGTACACATTTAGAAGACCAAGGTGAGAGGCAGTCAGCCATGGGTTTTGTATTACATATTGCTGTCCTTGATGTAGTTGCCCAGCTCAGAGATATCAGCATACAATTAGTCAAGGTAAAAATTCTAAGCATTAACTGCTACTTTCAAAAAACTGATAGAAATTATGAGTACAATAATCTTAGCTGTCCTTTATACATTATATACTTGCATGTTATTTGCTGCTTCTTTCTTTCCTATCTTTTCTCCTTTCTCTCATCTTTGTTGTTTCATAGTTCAGTTTCTTTCTGTTTTCTATATCTATTATATAGTTCAGGTTTCATTTATTCTTTCAGGTCCTTACACTAGGGAAGCAATGCAATATTCATACATGTGGGTCTGATGGATTTTACTTCTGGGTATAGCCCTTATTTCATCTATTTACCTATAAAGTCTTTGAGTTTGTCTTTCTTAATAGGTGAGCAGTATTCCTCGAATAAAATACTGCACTAAAATTTTGAAATGCAAACATTTACTGTATTTTGTGATCTATCCTCTTATCATGTATTTTGTGTTTACTTACTATTTTACTTTTCCCACCACTAGAATGCAAGCTCTATGAAAAGGCAGACTGCATCTATGTCAATCCATTATGATAGTCTAGATCTTGGCAAAGGTGACACTGACTAGATGTTTGTGTACATATATGAATTACTGCATACTATATACAGTTAACACATTACAGTTAAATATTGTTAATAATTTAAATACATATAACTGCTTTCAAATTCAGTAGCACTTTTTTATGAATTTAGGACAGGGTCTACAGGGTCTCACTATGTAGATTGAACTTGTGGTGATTCTTCTGTTTTCAGCATTGCAAGGGCTGGGATTACAGCTCACGCCATCATGCTGTCTCAATCACTGTCTCAGCACAGCCCCTGGTGTGGGACTGGTACAGTACACCTGGAATCAAACCCTGGCCCCTGCGCTCTGCCTTAGCAGGCACTTTAGTCCACTGAGATATCTGGCTGTCCCTCAATAACAGTTTTAATGGATGCAGAAAAAATATCAAAAAATTCTGACTTCCTTAATTGCTTTTGAAGATGAATGCTTATCTTAGGGTCTGTATTTCCTTTTAATATTTTCTTATTCAAATTTTGGAAGTATTATTGGATTTGGAGGAGACAGGGACATAATAAGATTATTACATTATTTTTCAGAGAATGGTTTGTTGTCCTTCAAGGCAGACAAAACATTACTTTCAGTTTCCAGAAGAATATTGATAGGATTTAAGATAATTAATTGCTGCATGCAGAAGTTAAGTTTCTAACCCTGAAATAATTGGTTTTACAGGGCAAACCTCTGTATTCTTGTCTGTGGATTAGAAAGTACAAGTCAATGGGTTTGTTTACTTTTCTTCCCTTCCTTTTTTCCTCCCTCTGTTTGTCTCTCCTCTATCTGTGTCTCTCTGTCTCTATTACACACACACACAAACACACGCACGCATGCACGCACACACACACACACACACACACACACACACACACACAGTGTTTTCATGGAGAAAAATAAAAGCAAGTTACCTGTATTCAAATTGTTTCTACCTGAATTTTTTGGTGATTTAAAATCTCTCCATGAGTAGAACATCACTTTGGACATGAGAAGAACATTTAGCATCCTCTTACATTGAACAAGCAGATTTATACACTTTACAATCCGGTTCAACTGTTGCCACTTCTTTCTCTCTCTTTTCCTTCCTTCCTTCCTTCCTTCCTTCCTTCCTTCCTTCCTTCCTTCCTTCCTTCCTTCCTTCCTTCCTTCCTTCCCAGGCAAGTGCTTATGCCACTGAGCTATATCCCCAGCCCCTTGTTTCCACTTCTTTCTGAGAAAGAAATAGTGTGAAGCAGTGTCAGGACATTTCCCCAGATGCTAGAGCGTGTAGATGGACTTGGTACTGATTCAGGCATCCTATGCTTGTCATTTGTCACCATCACAACCCACAATTAGAGAGGCCCTATACAGTTTCCTTTTCGGGATGAGGAAAATGTGAGTGAGAAGAGTAAGCAACAAGACTGACTAGCATCAGTAACCAGTCAAACTGAAGATGAACAATTCGATTTGGAATCTGCTAGTAATAGCAGTCGTTTGATATCACTTGTTTATAACTGACTTGTGAGTTCCATCTGCTTTCCTTCCAAGGCCAACTGCAAGCAAACGCTTACTGTGAAAATCCAGACATAGTATTAATTGGCAACAAGGCAGACCTGCCAGATCAGAGGGAAGTCAATGAACGGCAAGCCCGGGAATTAGCTGAAAAATATGGGTAAGTCAGTTCCACTGAGTAGAACCACCTGACTTTTCATTACTCAGGAATACAGCAGTAACCTGAGACTGAGGTGAGAAGGGATCCCCACAAGGCTGGAGAACAGTATGTAAAGTAGAAAACCCTTGCAGAGGAGTGTATGATGTTTTAGTGACTAATAATAGCTTAACATTTACTGAATCTCTGCTATAGGCTAGCAACCATCCCTACCTTAACTTATTCAATTCCTCAAAAACATGAATAGCACATACTACAGTTATTCCATTTGAGAGATGAAGAATCGATTCACAGAGAGATTAAGTACTTATGGAAGGCCAACCAAATGTAAAGAATAGATCTAAAATTCAACTGAGCTCAGGTTCTTAAACTCTTGTGTTACTAGAGTCCTAACATGAACAGGATAATGTTGCTTGTGTCCTACCTGAGCTTAAGTGACAATGAAAAAAAAAAAATCCACGAAGATGAATCCATAGAACTAGACTGGTTTCCACAGAAGAATTGGTCATTATTTTATTTTATTTTATTGAAGAACAAATAGCAATGAGACAGTGTCAAGACAAATTAACAAGACAGATGCGATAAATTAATACATTGCAAGCTGTTTTCATAATGTTTTGGTATCATACAAGGTGCATGCATGATATTATACTTACAGATCTTATTATAGCAGATGTCTCTAATCAGTGAATTAAGAGAGTGTAGCTGTTTACTTTTCCTATTTTTTTTATACCTGAACTGGAGAGAAAACTTTCTCTCAGGCTCTCACAGAGAGCAAACTGGTCAAGCGTTGGCCGTGACTCATCCACATGGATGACACAGACAAAGGATCTACAGAGTAAGGTACAGGATTACAAGATAAACCCTGAGGGACTTCACTGACCTCATAAGAAACAAAAGGTACATCTTTTGGTATATAGGTCTTGCTCTGTCTCGGTCTTAACCATCCAGTAGAAAAGTATAAAAATGAGATATATAATGCGGGGCCATAATAAGTTGAGCTGTAAATGGCTACAGTCAACAACTTCGTCAGATAACTCACTATTATTGTGGAATGCTGGACTGCGTTGGATTGTGTCACCGAGTTCAGGCACCTAAATTGGTTTAATGACAATGGAGTGGCATCTTTGACAGGTCTAGACAAAAAAAGGGGAATACAAAGGAAGAATCATGATGTGTGTGTATAAACAGTAGTTAAGATAAATATGCTGTGCTTCTGTATAATTCTATGAGAAGCAAGATTTGCACTAATATTAGTTGGACAAGGTATTATGTCATCTTCTAGTACTATGGACAACCACTAGGAAAATAACAAGGTAGAAAGTAAAGAAATTGGTGATCTATAGTGTGCCTGGGGAGAGTCACATGGTCATTATTTTTTAAACTTATATCAGTGTTACTATATGTGACGATTTTTTTCCTGAAAGATTCTTATTCAGAGGTTTAAAATTTACATGCTTTTGAACCTTTTTAAAAATAGTCTACATTTGCATAGATATCATAATTGATGCATGCTTAATTTATAGTGCAACAGATTTCCAGCGACTCATTGAAGTGGAAATGATAGTTTAATAGGGGTACTGACCACTAGTGCAGGCATTTTTCCTTCCTGTGATTTTTTCAACCAGTGATCATGCCTTGACCTCAACTACTGCCTACTTCTGAGAGCAGTTCCCTTGCCCGTGCATCTGGCTGTAATATTAAAGAGCAGCCCATCAACTTTTTGCATTAAGAAAAACAAACAAACAAACAAACAAACAAACAAGGATGTTTCCAGTTTATCCAACAGAAACAGGATGTCACAGTTTCCCTGGCAATCCTAATTGTGCTTGCGTGATTCACCTGTACATCTTGAATCTTTTCTGATTTCATCTTCTTGAAGTATTTGTTAACATTTTGTGAGAAAATGTACTGTTTGCTTTCTTGACATTTTTCAACAGTAAGTTTAAAAGATCTTCTGAATAGCACATTGTTTGTATTTAATAGTGATAAATTATATTCTTGAAAAATACTGAGAGAGTCCATGTTAACACAAAGATAATTGTGTGAAGTAACACATCTGTTGGTTAACCAGGCTTTGTCATTCACACAGTGTCTGTATACTTCAGGACATTGTGTCATATAGGATATACACATGCAATTCTGTCAGTTTCAAACACATTTGTGTCATTTTTTTCTATACCAGCATTCCATATTTTGAAACAAGTGCAGCTACTGGACAGGATGTAGAGAAATCTGTGGAAACCCTTCTGGACTTAATAATGAAACGAATGGAACAGTGTGTGGAGAAAACGCAGATCCCTGATGCTGTCAATGGTGGAAATTCTGGGAAGCTAGATGGGGAGAAGTCAGCAGAGAAGAAATGTGCCTGCTAGCCTGTATGTTGGAGCTGATAGCCCAGAACCTGCCCACATAGTACTTCGGAAAACAGTGACAAACCACAAATTGTTGTTGAGTAGACCATGCACAACAGCATGTTTTCCTTTTTCATCCAGAAAATCTATTTTAAGAAACAAGAATAGTTAAAAGTGTTGAAAGAACTGACCAGCTATTCTTGAGTCCCTTTCAAATAGAATCGAAGGTTTTCTAAGATGACCAATCTAACCATCATGATGCTGTTTTTTTATATACATAAAGAAGCATAGTATATAAAAGAGCATACAAGAAATAAGTATCAGTGAGTTTAAAAGAGAGCAAATATTACTTTGCTACAATGAAGAAAGGAATAGGCTACTGGTGGAAGAATACAGAAAGACTCTTAAAATTTGCATTTATTTATATCAAATATGATTCATCCTTCTACATTTCCATTGGGGAAAACATATTGGTTAAAATTGGTTACGCAGTGCAGAATTTTATGTGCTCAATTAAGAATGACATGACTGTATGTACCCAAGACGCTGAGCTAGAGTGGTTAAATTATTGATAAGCTTCTGAGTGGGTAAACATCAGAATTCTGCTGAAATGAGGAGATTGTATAGTAATATGATTTTTAGAGTCTTAATAAGTGGCAGGTAAATAAGAACAGGACTGTGGATGACAAAGTATGAGAGAAACTCCCTGGAGGAAAAAGTGTAGGAATATGGCACTTGTACAGCTGAAATCAAATGTATCTGTTACAGATGTCTGGAAGAGTTATTTAGTCAAGTTTCATCCAAGCCAATTAGAAGCTGATATTACCAGTTGTGCTTAAACAGAGATCTAAAGATTCCCTTTCTAACATTTTGCTTTTCTCAGCAAATGTGGTAAATAGTCACAAAACCCAATAAGCCACTGCCGTATATTAAATATCTCTTTTCAAATGTAGTCCAGAAAACTTATTTAACCTAAACATTAAAGACAAGGTACACTGTTGATGTAAAACAAAAGTCACTCCTAATTATGGGTTTCCTTCTTAGTACCAGAGCCCTAGAAAGTCTGATTCATGTTTTTCCTTTCAACTCTCTCTCACCACTAGCTCTGAATCAATTGCAAAAGCATTAAATGTGTCACTTTGTAGGCCACCAACTTCAGAATAATGATATATCAATTCTACAGTCCCTCTGAATTTTCATGTCATTAATTATATAAAAATTGATAATACCTTATTCTTTTTTACAATATGTTTTATTTTGTCTAAGAAAAAAATCTATGTGTGAGTTTTGGGCTGAGATAAAGCCATATTTTTTCTTACCAAAAATGTGATCAGTTGCTTTATTTTTTTTAACAGAAACTTCTTTTTCTTTCTATAAATTATCACAAAGATATTTTCTATTGGTTATTTCTTACACTTGTGTACAATAATAGTACATAAGTTTTTAATCTTAGCTTCTGATACACACAAGCTATTCCTGTTTTAATAGTATTTACATCTAAATAATGTATCAGTCTATATTATCAGTGATAAAGCCAACTAATCCATTCTTTCCTTTTTACTATAGGTATATAATTTTGGGAGAATTACTTGCATTCCTATAAAATGTTTCCAACTGAACCTCATTTTTTCATACTCTAGATTTACTTCGTTAAGTTAGGAACATTAAAGAATTTAGAATTGCAGTTCCCTTTTCAACATGTTCTACAAACCTCCATCTGCTATTGAATGTTTCAGAAACACAAAAATAAGCCAAGATAGTTACTATTTGTTTTGGGGATGAACGAGATCCAAACATGTGCCACGAAACAGAACACCTTAGAAGCTGTTATGAGAAAGGTCCCCAGGGTATTCTCAGTGTTAACTGTGCGGCACTAACTGACTAGGATTTCTCTAGCACTGCAGCACCTTCTAAGTCTGACCACGGCTTGGTATTCTTGTCAGCTGTGTTTTCTCTAGAATGCCCTGCATGAATTCAGTGCCTGTGCCATGAATCCAGGAAGCTATCATTTAAATAGTTAAGGTATTTCTTCTAGAAGGGAAACGAGGAGAAACCATGTAACTGTTGCAGCCATAAACTCTGGCAAATTTTTGTGACTAGTATGAGTTTCTTTTTTGAGGACTCCATTTTGTAAGGCTCCTGCATTTCCATAACAGGGAAGGCTTGGCTTTTTTAAAATGCTAAGGAGATTCTTGTTGGATATTTCTTTCATTTACTGTTCATTTTCCAGTTATATGATTGATATAATGTGCCAGGATTCTGTCACTGTCAGTTATCTAATGAGTATTTTTTCAGGGTCTATTTTGAGATTGCTATATGATAGCTGAAGCATGAAGCAGAGGGTGATGATGCCCATAATTATAAAACTGTGCCTGCATAAATAACAATTATTGGGTAATAATTTCAAAAGGAGTGAAATTTAAAAGTGACAAGAAAATGAAAATATTATTTTATTTTTAAGTAGATACTTGTTCTAAAAATATTTTCTCTGGAAAAATCAACATATAATCCCCAAATCTAGGTAGCCATTATTAGAAATTCTTTCTTTCATTATTTCAGGGTTAATAATAGCTCTGTAGAATTCATTTCCAGTTTTAAACTTATCTGGTGCCATAAATGTACAGATTGCTTTAAATAATTCCTTGTCTCTTTTATCCCCTAATAGCATATATTTTTACCCAAAATATGTCCTGCTACTGATCATTTCAAAATGGTTCAGTAAATTATCTTGTATTTTGAAGAAGTGTTTAAAATGTACATGAAACCTTTTCTGGTATAGAACTCTTTTGTAGAATGTTTACACTGGTTTGATGTTTACATCATCCTAATTTAGTGCCTAAAATATTTCTGTGACCAAATTAGTCTCCAGCCACAGCTCATTTGCTCTGGTCTCTTTTAGGAAGGCCTTACCATGAAACTTGCACTGCTAAAGGTCTTCTGAGATCGTTAGCAAAGAATTTCAGCCTTTATTGGAATCTAGAGATTGTTACCTTCTCTCGGTTTCCTAGCTTACTTCTCATAGAGTGGGAGTTACTTAAGACTTAATTGTGATAAAGTTCAAGGCTATCTGATAATGAAAATGCAGAAAGACTTTATAAATGTATCAAATACTGTAAAGAGAATGGAATGTCTGTCTTGGTCTAATGATGGTAGCCAGTCATAAATTAAAGAAAACACTGAGTGTTGAGAATTGAATTTGTTTATCCATTAAGAATTTTAAAACTCTCATATGTTACCACTCTAGCCAATTTCCTTCATTTCCTTATTATCAGCTGTCACACTGCAAAGAATTCAAGACCAGCATTTTCTAAAGTATTTTACCAATTGTACTTAACCAAATGGACCATTTGTGCATCTCTGTCATACTCTACTATACTTGTTTGCCAACCTGTACAGATAGTAAGAACTGGGCAGGAGTTTTTCTCAGCACTTTTCTTGTTTCCTGAATAAGAAATAGAAGTTTGGCTACAGAAAAAGACATGATTACCTTAAACAGTAATGTAACAGCCACAATTTGAATTTGTTGAAACTGCAAATTGAGTCCCTTAGGAACCAACAAATCGATGAATCCCATATTATCTACACCACTAGCATGCATTCAAAAACTAGAAGCCAATATTGTGCATTGATACAGTAGATACAAAGACAATGTGGAGCACTTGTGCCTGTGAATAAGATTATTGTTCTAAATCTCTCCTGTGGGCTGGGGAGATAGCTCAGCAGTCTCAGCACCTGCCTGGCCAGTGCAAGAACCTGGGTTTGATTCCTTGAACCACATGTTGTGCTGGCTCTGGAACCCTGGGTGTACCATGAGAGCCACCAAGACCAGGCATGGTGGTGCACGACTGTAATTCTAGTATTGGGGAGGCTGAGACAGGAGGATCACTATGAGAGTCCAAGCTGCATAGTGAGACCCTGTACCAAATACATAAATAAATAAAAGATTAAATAAATAAATAAAATATCAGTTGGTTTTAAAACATATATATATATATATATATATATATATATATATATATATATATATATATATATATATATATTTTCCTCTATGGGTATCACATAAATTTGAGAGAAAAAAAAAACCCTATCCATAAGGATTTTAAATTTTTATTATAAAACTCAAAATATAGAAATGATATTCTAATCTCATTTCCTAAGCTACATAATATCTTTTTTAAAGGTCTGAGAGCTGATGCTAACCAGTGGTAAAAGAGTTGTGTTTTATCCTCTACTGCCAAGCTTTACAGCACTGTCTAGTGTGTGCGTAGGTTAGCTAAACATTTATCATTTCTAACAATGCCAAGATGCTATCTACATTTGAGATGTTGTCTGAAAGTTTTACACAAGCTGCATTTTCTTCTTGTTCTTTGATTAAGGCGATATCTGCTGGCTTCTTGGGAAAGTGTTGATAGAGAATGTTACCTTCTATGAAGGTTGTCTCAATGCTTTATAAGTCTCTGACACCACTCATTCAAGATTTTATGAAATTACTGCCTTCAGAGTCTTGGGTGAAGGCCTAGCCTCAAAGAGCCAAGCAAAAGCTGTGAGGAGAATGAGAGTTCAAAACTGGCTAAATTGTGCTCTTCATTACATGGAGACCATGAAGAAAGCTGTTGGTTTATTTTTAGAAAGACGTAAAGGATTCAAGTGTTTTCAACTATATCCATGGAAACTTTCAATCATGTTAATTTAACAACTAGAGGATGTAGTCTTAAAATCAAGCTAAAAATATTTAGGGCCAGCCAGATAGCGTAGTGGTCCAGTGCACCTGCTTAGGCAGATGCAGGGACCAAATTTGATCCCCAGCGTGCAGTGCTGGCCCGACCCCGGGGCACACTGAGACTGTGATCCAGACTGGGCATGGTGGCGTGCGCCTGTAATCCCAGCACTTAGAAGGCTGAAGACAGGAGGACCATGTGCCCAATCTATGTAGAGAGACCCTTTATACCTTGAACTGATTATTTCTTTAATCCCAATCAAAAATTGGGATTTGAAACAAAACATTTAATTTACTGAATATGAATACAATATTTTCATAAATGATACTTGAGCTAATTTTTTAAGGAACAACATCCTAAATATGTTTTTTTTAAGAGTTCCTTGTACAATCCATGCTGAAAGTAGTTTTTTAAGCTCATGTATGGAGAAATGCATTAACAAAAGTAAACCAAAACGTTACTACCAAAATCGTGAGACTGATAAAGATAGTGTCATCTTTTGTGAAAAATACCTTATGGTGTTTATTGAGTGGTTTGTCTTTGGTTTCCTGTTTTATTTCCTTTCCAAGGTATCTTGGCAGTCATAACTAGTATCTCTCAAATGATTTCATCTTCAAGGCTTATTAGCAGATTCTATAAGAATCAGCACATTTGAACTTAGCAAGTGGATCTCTTATTTAACCAGTGACTGCTCTCCTTATATTTGTTAGTACAGTAAAATACTGTCTATCATCTATGTGTACCTTTTTGGGGGGAAATAATTTTTCCCCAAAAGTTTCTGGAAAATAAAGCCTAGTATTGTAGAAAGGAAAAGTGACCTTTGGGGACCATTACCTAGTACATCATTCAGTATGTTAATGGTTTCTCCTGATAGAAGCATTTAAAATTTGAGTGCCTCAGTGGGTCAACAGTAGGCTTGGACTGAAAACTGGTTTGCAAATTATGTTTCATTTCAAATAGACACTCTGGTCACAAGCTAATGATGAGTTATAAAGTTACAATCTGAACCACTTAGAGCAGGAACAGCACACTAACTTCAAAGGTGCACTAGAAACTACAAAAGGGCAGTCACCTTAAGGTCACCGGATTTGATTGAAAATGTCAGCTATATCTCAATGCTGAGAAAATATGAGCTCTGTTTCAATCTGTTTGTGGTCTCATATTTCTTTTAAAGAAATCAAATTAATTATAGATAGTATATTATAACTTGGTCAAAATCTTCTGTAAAACTGGAGCTTTTATGTCTTATCACCTTTGTAAAAAATTCTGATTGTATTTGAAATTTTAAAAAATTAAATTATTCTGCTTTAGTTAAGGTGTTAAAAGTAGACAATGTTTTACTAAAATAACACTGAAGTGCTTTACTGTAGCCCACTAGTTTATGTTTGAGTAATATTATCCTCATTTTTAAACTAGGCATGTTTTGTCTGTCTTCTACACAAGATCTCTGTTTTGTCTAATGCTCTGAATGTAACTTAAACCTTTGAACTTGGAGTTTTTATTTTGTATGCCCTGGAATATGCTGTGGTTCAGAGAAATCACAGTTAGTTCCTTCTTTGTTGTACCAAAGTTCTAGTGGCTTCAGAGATAATAGCATCCAATGACTATGTGGTATGTGGGTTCAAATATCATAGCTGAGAAATGTATTCAGTGACTGTTTCTGCACACTTTTCAAATAAAAAATGCATTTTTATCAATTATTTCATCTGTCCTAAGCAAATTTATGTCTGTATAGATGTGCTATGTCATCAGTGGGGAACACTGAATCGGTATCAGTGTGAAAGTTGTGTCACATTAAAAATGAGTAAGAAATGAACGACGTGGGCTTGACCTACTGATTTTTATCTATCTCCCTATATTTTCTCATTAATTATTTAAAGATTGGGGTTTGCAAATGAAATTTTGTAATACCTTTGAATGACAAATCTATTAAAATGAGCAACTAATATGGTAGTGAAGTAGTTCGCATGCTGTAATCTATTTCTTCCTTGCAATAAATGGCCGTGCGGGTGGTGATATTTCCTGCGGTCACAGACTGATGACAGCCTGGTGTTCAAGGCCAACTCAAGACCACAGCCACACAGCTCCTGTACAATGTTCAGTAGCAAAGACTCCCTTGTTCCCAGAGGGGACCTCCCTCCATGTGCTACATGAAGAGGCTTGGCCAAGATAATGATGAGCTTTTATTAAAGATCTCTCTCCCAAGTCAAGAGCAGGCAAATAAGTCCTTAGAGCTATCTTCTCAGCTTTATTCTCAGGTTGCCATAGTGCTGTTTTGTGTAAGTAGAACATGTTGCCACTAGGTTCCTCACACATCAGCCCTGAAAAATCATTAGGGGGCTCATTTCCTCTACTAACTTTATGGGAACTTTAAAAGTCATAGCGTGACCTATATTGAAAAAGATAAAACACCCTCATATTCACTTCTGGGATTGTAGAATTTCTGTTTTAAAACTATGTGAAAGGTATTCTGTATTATTTGCAGTTCTTCATACCACAGGGAATTCTACTTCAGATCCCAATTATGACTTGTGGAGAATGTTAGCTACAGTAAGCGTGCAAGCATTGCTGTCCTATTAGAAATGCATGTAAGTGACTTGCATTGTGGATTTGAAAGACAACAAACAATGAAGAGAGAGATAATCTCTGTAGTTATCACAACTTTGAACTTTCTCTACCAGTCACTGAAAGATGAAAACTTCTTCTTTAATAAATGGTTCAAAAGAAGTAGCAACAGCCTGGTTACAAGAGAACGTGGTGAAGTGTTGAGCTGTCCAGAGCAACACTATGCCATTGTTAAGGATGTGGGCCCCAAGGAGCGATTTAGGATTGTGCTAATTAATGTGTGGGATAAAGGTTTATACTGCTGTCTCCTGCTCGGGATCCTCAGCCCTTTCTTCTGCCTCCACTTCTAAAACCAGTTGATTATGAAACCTCTGAGCCAACGAGTTTGGCCAAAACCAGACCATTTAACTGAGTCATCTAAGAGCAAGTTTCTCTTCACTGCCTCTCTCAGAGAACATGGTCTTTCTTCACTCCCTCAGGCAATTAGACCCAGGTCATGACACAGAGCTCTCCACTACTCAGAACTCAAAAATGCGCTGGAAGGAAAACTTAGTATTTAATAAAAGGGATGATGTAAACAAAGAAAATATGAAAGAATACATTACATAGAAGAGAACTGTTTTTTCTTTTTTAATCAGATCAGCCTTCCCCAAGGGAAGGGCTGGCACAGCATGTGGTGCCAGAGATTGACCAACAGTCCCTGCGTGCTTGCCTAAGCTTGCCTAAGCAGGTGCTTTAGACTGCTAAGCTATCTCACCAGCCCTGTAGGAGCGTTTAAACAATACTTAGACTTATTCGTTGATCCTGGTGCATGTGGCCCTGTCACCGACACCTGGTTTGTTCACTCCTCCGGGCTTATGCACCTGCATGAGCATCTGCTTAGACCACTTGTACTAAATAGCAATGTCTTTTTTTCCATTCTCAATTAAATGTTAATTTCAAAGTTGGGGAATCTTATTGTAAATTGCTGACTTATTAAATTACAAATGTATGGTTACCATTTCTTAAATTATTTCCCCATTTAAAATTTTAACTGTACTATCACCCTTGAAAATCCACTCCGTTACCTGCTTTATTTTTATCACATCTCAACAAATGTCTGTGACTTTATTATCCTTATCACTATAGTATATTTAAGTGAAAGTGAATTTTTTTTCTTTTCCTTGCTGTTCACTGTCACTATTGCCCACCTGCTACTGTAACATGCCCCCTAGATCCTAGCCAAGAAGGTAGGGTGCCCTTGATACATATTTGCTATAAGCTGGCACTAATAAATTTTATCTGGGAAACCAATTGGTTGACATATAGAATGACTAACATGTTTTCTGTCTTTTTTACAACTTTATTAAAGTAATAATTATGGCCGGGCGTGGTGACGCATGCCTGTAATCCCAGCACTTGGGAGGGTGAGGCAGGAGGATTGTTGTGAGTTCAAGACCAGCCTGAGCTAAAGGCCAGCCTGAACTGCATAGTGAGACCCTGTCTCAAAAAGACAAAAAAAAAAAAAAAAAAAGTAAAGTAATAATTATATATAACACACTGCACACATTTAATTTTTACAGTTTAATGGCTTTTGTCTTTACCCAGAAAAGCACCAATGCTATGAAGTCCTGGCTCTTTCTGCATCCATATTTCTCTATGTCCCTTGGCAAGCTCTCCCTTCTTCTACTTCTGTTCCTAGGCTGTAGGCACAGGATTAAAAAGGAGAGTCAGCAAAGTGCAAGTGTTTATTAAAATTGCCTTGGTTACATGTTTTTCTGCAGAGAGGCTATGTCTCTTGAGAAAAGAGTATGTGGGGATAACTGTCACTGTCGGAAGGACTGCCATCTCCAGGCTCTGGCCAAGGTTAGGAACAATCTCTTCTAGACATGCAGGTCTATGGCTACCAAACCATTTTTGTGTAAACTTTATATATGACTGGAAAATCTAGTGTATTTCTGTGCTGGTGCACAGGCCCCACTGCTCTGTACAGGATACTGAAAGGGGTTCATTGCTTCTAGTACCTGGATGCTCTCCCCTGGCATCTATGTGGTTAAGTAACTTCGCTTTCTTCTTTGTTCTTTCCTCTCTAACAAATACTATAAATGAATGTGATGTTAGAGTGGCTTTTCTTTGTTCATGTGGATTTGAACCTCAAACTTCTGTGGCCACAGATGTGACTCTTTGTTGCTACCTGACAAATGCTGGGATGTTACTTTTTTCTCAAAAGTATACCAGTTTTCCCCATTTTTTAAGACCTAGTATAATGATTTGAGCTTTATTGTGTGTATATATATATATATATTGATTTTTTTTTTAATCTTTGGGTTAAATCCATGCACCGTGCTTTGTTCATCTGCTGATGGACATTTGACTTTAACTTTTGACTCTTACAAATATAGTACTAAATTGATATACAAATCTTTCTGCTGAGAAAAGCTCTCATTCCTTTTTGATAAAAATCCAAGGAATTGAAGAGTTAGATCATGAGATGAAAAGTATATTTAAACATTCTAAGACATAACTTGTTCTCCCAGTTGTTCTGCCAATTTATTTTTTTGTTCATGCCAGGAGTGTATAAGTAAATTCAGTTGCTCCAAGTCCCCAGTAATACTCTTTTTCATATTAGCTGTTCTGGTGAGTTTTTAATGGTATCTCCTCGTGGTTTTGTGTTTTTCTAACAGCTATGTTAAACATTTTTTCATGTGTATTCTTATCACTTGTACATTGTTTTATAAAATAACTCCCGTCATTTTAATCCATTTTTATTTTTTCTTATTATCACCATGTTAAAATTTATTGTATCTAAAAGTCTGGATACAAATTATTTGCATATTATGAATAATTTTTCCAATTTATTTTGTGCCTTTAATTATGCCCTTTAAAGAGAAAAAATATTTCAATTTTAATGAAACTCAATTTAAAATTTATTTTATAGCTCACAGTCTTTGAATGTATTAAAATCTTACCTATTTTAATACTGCCAAGGTAATCTAGGCTTTCCCTAGAACTTTCAGCTTCAGCCTTATATTTAGGCATATTGTCCATTTTATTTATTCATTGTGTATGGTATGGGGTAATGTTTTCTGTGCCAACCAGACACCACCAGCAATTTCTTTTTTGGGTGCAGGGTTTCACTATGCAGCTCAGACTTGAGTGATGCTGTTGTTTTCAGGCTCCCTGGTGCGGGGATTGCAGGCATGTGCCACCATGCCCATGCCTGGACTTGGTCACTGGCTCTGCATGCAGGGGACAGGGCCAGAATGGCATGTGGCAAAGGGGTTGAACTCCTCAGTATTTATAATACCATTGAGAAAAACTTCCCTCCCTTCAACTGGGGAGCCATGATAGCTTTGTCAAAAATCAGTCAATTGCATTTATTAGTCAGTTGATTGATTAGAGTTCTCTCTATGAGTTATATGCAACATGTAGAAAAGGTTCTGATTGTTCTGCTCAATCTGCACCCTGGTTGGTGTCTTCCTTTCCTTGTCCTATTCCAATGGTGAGGATATCAGAGCAAGTACATTTATAGTTTCCCAGTGCTGGCAGGGAAAGCTTAGCTTTTTCACTATTAATTGCATTATCTAAATGCTTGTCATAAGTTCTTCTTATGACACATTTTTCTGTGATTCCCAGTTCCCTTACAGTTTTATCTTGAATGGGTAATTAATTATGTCAAATATTTTTTTTAGTAAAATAATCACCTAATTGTTCATATTTTGTGCATTAATCAGTAAATTACACTGATTAAATTTGCAATAAGAAACCAAAGACATCCTTAGAATACATCCTAATCTGTAACAATTTCACCATGAATTTAAATATGCCTAAACAGAGGGAGAAATCTATATCATTTTCCATGTTA
Source organism: Ctenomys sociabilis (assembly GCA_004027165.1). Classification (NCBI taxonomy): domain Eukaryota; kingdom Metazoa; phylum Chordata; class Mammalia; order Rodentia; family Ctenomyidae; genus Ctenomys; species Ctenomys sociabilis. Next base: position 21,999 of record PVKA01021383.1, on the reverse strand, counting down.
ATATTGTAGCTGAAGCTGTTATAAGAAAAGACACAAGCAAAAGGAAAACACTGAAGTTTTTCAAGTTTTACATAACATGGGCATGCATTATAAGGAAACATCCAAAAAATAAAAAAAACGCTGTGTCATTTAATGCTAGTTTGATTAAATAGATAGTTGTGCAGAAATATGACTGGACAACGATAAATAGGAATAATTTGCAGAGGAAGGCTGTGTGTTCTGCCTTTTGCTGAGTTCCTATGTCTTTAGAAACAAGGATGTTATTTCTCTCTGTGTGTACCTTGGGCATTTTTGCAGTGAGTATCTTGTAGGAAAAGGTCAGAAAAGTCCTTGCTAGGTTTTATAATCTGATTCAGAGGAAAAAAGAGGAACAGTAAAGTAGCTTTCCAGCTTCTGCTGTTTTCTCAAATGCCAGTGTGCTGTAGTATGGCTGCAATGTTTTGAACTCCTTAAAAAGTATAAACTTCAACATGAACTTATCATTATTAGCAGATGAGAGGACACTGCGCACAGAAGACCCCATAAACTCCACCAAGAGATGTGTTGATTTAATAACCAAATTCAGTAACATAGCAGGATAAGTCAAAATGCAAAAAAAACAATAGCACTTCTGTACTCAAAAAATGAATACACCAAGAGAGAAATTATGGAAATCACGCCTTTCATATCACCCCCCCCCCGCCAAGGACTGGCCAAATAGCTCAGCAGATTAAAGCACCTGCAAGCAGGTGAAGGGGCCTGGAGTTTGATCCCCGGGCCTGCCGTTCTGGCCCCAGCTCCAGGGCGCTGAGATGGCAACTGAGAGTGGGCATGATGGTGTGTGCCTGGAATCCCCACACTTGGGAGGCTGTAAACAGGAGAATCACTATGAGTCCGACCTAGTAGTGAGACCCTGAACACCCTGTAGACCCTTCCGTAAAACACAGTAAATTAATAACACCCCCAAATTGAAATACTTATGAATCAGTCTCACAAAGGAAGTAAAAGATATGCAGAGCAAAAATTATACTACTCTGAGAAAAGTAGTTGAAGAGTAATTCAGCAAATGAAAAGATACTCCTTGATTGTGGATACAAAGTACCAACACTACCAAAATTGTTATACAGATTCAGTGCAGTCCCAGTAAAATACCAGTAGTATATCTTACAGATCCAGAAGCAGAATAGACTTAGAATAGCAAAAGCAATCCTGGGTAACAAAAGCAAGGCAGGAGGCAACACAGTCCATGACTTGAAATTATACTACGAAACTACTATTATAAAATCAGCTTTTTTTTTTTTTTACTGGCAAAAAATCAGACTTGAGGATCAATGGAACAAATTAAAAGATGCAGAAATAACTAAAAACATACTCAGTTACCTATCTTTGACAAAGGGGCCAAACATGTTCACTGGGGATCGAACTTAGGCCCTTGCACTTGCCAGGGAAGCACTTATTCTACTGAGCCACCTATCTCCTTAGCCCCAAAGGTGACATTTCAACTGTTGATTCTTTAAAGTATTTCCTGTGCAGTTTGATTGTTGTTCATAATCACTCTACCCAATTTGTTGGATGGGAAGAAAAAACTGGGATAAAGAGAACTCCAAATGAAAGAAGGGAAGACATTTCATTTAGGTATACATATAAAATAGTGTATTGCTGATTTCTGCTGGTCTTTTGAAAGGAGCTGTTTATGCTTTTCTTTATTCTTTTTTTCTTAAATTTCTTACAACTTTTTTTTTATTTTTTGCTTTTTTAAAATATTTATGTATTTACTGGATACAAAGTCTCCGTACACAGCTCAGATACATAGTGATCCTCCTGTCTCAGTCTCCCTAGCACTGGGATTACAGGCATGGGCCACCATGCCCAGGATTCTGGGGCTCACAGGGCACACAGTACCAGGGACTGAACTCAGGTCCTTGTGATTGCTAGGTAGGCAGTTAGATTGCTCAACTGTCTCCCAATCCTGTTTTTTTTTTATTTTTATTTTTTTTTTTTTTCTTTAAACCAATCTTGCATGTTTATATCTGGTCACTTGAACAATGTGAAGAAAGCATCATGCAATACAGCACCTCTTGCTGAATTTCTGTTAATTTGTTTAGTGAAATTTTGTATTGTTTCTAATATTTTTTTTCCTATCACTATTTTGCATTCTCCAAAAAACTAAAGGCATCATATATACATATCAACGTTTATAGTGGCACAAATCATAATAGCTGAATCTTGGGAAAAGCCCAAATGCCCATAAACCAATGAATGGATAAAGAAGATTTTTTTTTTTTAGTACAAGGGAGCCATACAGAAGGATAAGCGTGAGACATTACCAGGCAAGTGGATGCTCCTTGAGACCATACCTACAGCATAAATAAGGACAAAAATATGTAACAGATACTGTGGAATAGAAAGAAAATGTTCGAATAGGAAGGAAAACTAGGGTGCATGAGAAGAAAAAGGATAAAACTAGAAAAGAGAAAAAAATGGAAACAAATCTTTTGTAAATAAGGAAGGGAAGGGGATTAAAGGGAAATGGGGAAAGAAGAATCAAAGTTTATGATGTACAGGTACAGATTCATTGTGATGGATGGGATCATTATGTGTACAAAAATGGACGAATGAACTTAATTTTTAAAAAAGTATATACTTCAACAATAAAGCAGTTGAATATCATGATTTAAGTCTTTCTTGCATCCTCACTATTTTACACAAAAATAAAGGGATAAAGGAAGAAGAGAGGAAAGGAAATAAGAATACAAAGGGAAAGAGATGAAAGAAATAACTAAAAGAAGTAAAAAATAGCTATGATATTAGTTGGAGCACTTAACTTCTCAGTGGATAGGCTAACTACTTAAGATACTGATAATGATTCTGTATTTCTTTGCAAGCCAGAGGAGAGTTTGGGATTTTAAATATTTAAAAAGTATGTTTCTCTTTTTTCCATAATATTTTAAAAATTTGGAATAAAAAGTTAATAAATTTATTTTACTGTTAATTTAGATCCAGGAAAAGTCAGCAAAAAGTAGCTGTTTAAATATCTTCACTGGTAAAGATAATACACATATAGTACATTTTTGTGTGTGTATGTGTATCAAACTCTGAACCTTGTGCTTGCCAGGCAAGCACACTGAGCTATCTCCCTGGCCCCTAGAGTACATATTACAGAGAGTGAACAATCACATAAAAACCTCTTCATTCATTTATGCCTAATGTTGCAAAGCAAAGAGGAAACAAACAAAATATACTAGCTTTACAACAACAAGCAGACACCAAAACAATAACCAGGATTTTAAGACACATTTATTTAACATCAGATGGCCAGGAAGCAATTATTCCTCAAAATGTCAGGCCCTGAAGGCTCAGAGAAGGAGGATTTTATGGTTGGTTGCAAAGGGTGAGTCCAAGTCAGAGCACTTGATTATTGTTGATTAGTTCTTACAATATGCATCACAGTCACCAGTCATTTCTAGAAGGTAGAAGCAAAATGAATTTTTAACAGAAACTGTCACCGGAGTAACTAGTAGACTGGCGAGTGACCACTTTCTGCTACAGCTTATCCTTTTTCATGGCAGAGTGGCACTCCATTGTATAAAAAAATACCTTCTTTATACATTCACTGGTTTTGGGGGCATTTGGGCTCTTTCCAGGATTTGCCTATTACAAACTATGCTGCTAAACATGGGTGTGCATATATCATTGTCACATGATGTTTTTAATTCTTGGAGAAAAATATCAAGGAGAATAGCTGACTCAAATGGGACCTCTAATTTTAGATTTTCAAGGAATCTCCATATTGATTTCCACAAGGATTGCACCAGTTTACACTCCCACAACAGTGAAGTAGGGTTCTAGCCAAATGTATGCACCTTGACACCATACTTTTAAATGAAATAAATCAGACACACATTTACACATTGCACTGCTTCTTTCCTATGAGAAACCCAAAGTGTAAATAAGGACCAGAGTGTGCAACAGACTTTGGGAGGTGGGAAAGTAACATTCAAATGGGAAAGGGAGCTAGGGAAGGAGGGAGAATGAAGGGACAGGGAAAAAAGAACAGGAGGAGAAAATGGAAGAAAATTCTCCCTAAATAATGAGGGGAAGAGGAACTGAAAGAAGGGTAGAGGAGTGAGGAAAAAAAGCAGCAAGCTATATCATGTATAGGTACCAATTCCTTATGTTGATTGTTACTATTTTTATGTAAAATGTACCAATAATTTTTTAAAGATAAAATAGTGAAACACTAAAAGAAAATAAACCACACATTATAGCATCAATCTTCTTTATTACAAGGCATTTTAAAAGCATATTCAAAGGCTATACTGTCTCAGTTTTTATAGTCCAAATACTTCCTGGTGTGTGTGGATATGCAATCGAAGCACAACTAAGTTTGTTTGTATTTCCTGACTTCATGTGTAAATTTAAGGCTCTCCCAGACTATGATTAGCATAAGGAGAAGTACAGTTATTTAAACACAACTGGTGCTTATTTTACTATAGTTTTTGTACACTATTGGTTTCAGAGTAATAAATTTCATTCCTCCATTGTAATCTTTGCTCTGTCACTCAAACGATAATTTAAAAACACAATTCAAATGATAAAAAAGGTAAAACAATCAGGACACAGGAAATAAAGGCAAGAAACAAATGATAACCCCATAAACATGCTACATTCCTATAAAGTGTTACATCTTCCCAGTCTTCTATAACTATTACTTTCAGGAAATTCAAAGGTCATTCCTGTGAACCTGGAGTTCTGATGAGCAGGTCTTAACTGCATTATGTTAAACTGTACCTCTATATTAAAAATAGTATAATGAAATCAAAATCAAACTGAACATTATCTTTCTACCTTTTTCTATTTTTGTCTTTTTGGGACAGGGTTTCATTATGCAGTGTAGTCTGCATAATGCTTATAAGAGGAATCAAAGTGATCTCCAAGTGAAAGTTAAATTCTCCTTTCACTGCACTGGTAAAGCTTTATGATCTCAATTATCTACAACTGTGTTCAAAGCGTAGTACAAAGAAATTCATCAACGTGACATAAAGTCATGAATAACAAATGTAATACAAGAAGATTCTTTTGCAGAGGATTTTGTCTAAACTTAATTCTCCTGACAGTGCTCCAACAGGTGAAAGATCAACTCATTTCAAGAAATACCGACTTACTCAGGAAGTGTTCCTATCACAGGTAATTCAGAAGCATCAAAGGAAGCTGTCTTCTGCAGTAACGGGAGAGGCTAATGGGGCAAAGAGAATGAACATCGATAGGGGCAAACCCTTGTCCACAGCTAGCAGCTGTACACACTTCTTAATCTATGTCATTCCATCTTCCTTTGCAACACAGGGGTAATATTATGCCTGCTTTTGAAAGTTTTGGAGAAAATGAAAGGTAAAGCACTTAGAATTTTTCAGGCATAGAATAAGTATGCCCTAAACATATTAGATAACTATACCCTAAAAACCAGCAAGTGATAAAAAAATTGCTAAGATACTATCAAGTGTGAAATTTGTGCAACATTTCAAGGATTACAGTATTTGGATGAACTTATAAATATATTGCATCATTTTGCTTGTACATACCTTTAGATATTCAATAGATAACACTGATATTTTTACATTCTATGTTGAAAGGCTGGGAACACCTTTCCCAAGAAAATATTTAGTGTTACACATGAGACAGGATGAACAAAGCCTACAGACACTCCCCTGGGGATGACTGAGATGTCCTCATTCATTTACCGAAGGTGTGAGAGGCTTCCTGAGGGTCAGTATGTTTGCATTTCCACAAGTCAGAATTTGGCTTTGCTCCTAGCAAGCACAAACTAAATTTGTGATAAAGGCACACATCAGTACTTAAGGGCACTTTCACAAAACAAATGAACAAACACCTCCAAATAGCATCATTCCATTTGAATTCACAATAGATATGCCTTGTGGTGGTAGTGGTAGCAGCACTGTAATGAATATCAATGAGAAAATCTGCCACAAAAGCAGAGCATACTGTATGAGAACTGTGCATTGTGTGTGTGGTTTGCCTCACAAAAGGGATTTTTTGTTCCAGAACAACTAAAGTCAGTGAATTTCTGAGGTATCAGTCAGGAGGCAGCAGGGTTCTCAACTTTGGAAAGCAATACTGCTTACAAAGTGAGCTTAATATAATTTACTCCTTCCTCTCCCTATAATTCAGCAGAGAATGCTCTTCCAGCATTCTCTGGAATGCTGGACAAAGAGATAAATTTTTGTAATGGTAACTATTTTATTTTCTAAAAATAAATTCAAAATACATATCATTTCAATTATACACTCTTCTTTCTGCTCACTCATAAGAAACTACTAACATGAGAGCGAAGCTGTTGATCTTCAAGCCTTCTTCCTATTACAAAATTCTTAGGACAAAATTCAGATCTTTTTTAAACTTGAAGTGGAATTCATCTTCCTCTATGAGTAAGCATCTGGTTTCTTCATGCACTTAATAAGTTTTAGAAAAAGAATTCCTTCCTTCAAATATAATTATTTGATTTTCTGACAATTCATCTTCTTGCAAAGCCATTGGTGTGTATAATAAACAATATAAAATAGGCATTGTGTCCTTTCAGCATGAACACTTAGACTGCATGTCAAGGAACGTATGAAATCCACATCGTCTTTCTCAATCAGACCTTCTTCATCCAGTTCATTTCCGAAGCCTAATCAACATCAAATATGGAGAAGTACCTTCTGTCTTTAAGTCACTGTAGAAGAGACAAGGTGGTTATCAAAAGGGAGCATATTAAGCACTCCTGATACCACAACTCTGACGTCATCATAACACCTATATTGCCCTGTCTGAATGGCTTTGACCTAGGAGTTGGTCACTAACAGATCCATTCCAATCAGTTCTCCTGTGAGAGCTACATGATAGGTCTACATCAGGAGCAAATTTATCATAGGCAGATGAACAGGACAAGTGTACAGAAGCACAAGGGGAGAGCTAGAGAAGAAGCCTGTGTCTGCCTTTCCCTTGAGTGGAGATCTGCCCTGAACATGCAGGAGGTAAGAAATACAAAGCAACTGTAACTAAGATGTCTCAATCATCCAGGTCTCACAGAGCCAGAACTTCTTTCCTCTCTGTGATTCTAGCATCTAAAGCTATCCAAGCTGTACATATGTTTGCACACACATACCTGCGGTTATCTACACATATAAATACATATACTTGTATGTATGTACATACATTGCTGTTTGACAATACAGCTGCTCATCTCAAACAAACCACTTCTGGTGTTCAACTCAAGAAACATCTGTTTTAATGCTCGAGGAAAAGGAGTCTTGCTTATTTACATTCACATAGAAGTATATATCTTGAGTAATTTAATAGGTGTATCACAATTAGATTTCAAGTGTGCATGGTTTTATACTTTTGCCTTGATGGGTACATTTGTACTCTAATCTCTCCCTAAAGTTATACCGCCATTTCATATCGGTGAATACACATTCACCTAACCACACTGCCATATTTATATCATGAAGCAGCCAGTGGGGCGATACTTCACTGTGCAAGACAGGGCTATCTTTGAATGCTTCACACTGGGATTTCTACTAAATATCACAATTCAAAAGAGATATGCAGATAAACTTCACTGTTTGAATGAGGAAAGTACCATAACAACACTTTCCAAGTCATAGAAAGAAAAGCCTCTAAAACAGTAATCCCGTAAACTGTACATGATGGTTTACACCTATCATCTCAGCTACACAGGAGACAGAGGCAAGAGGATTGCCAGATCTAGGCCAGTGTTGGTAACTCAGCAGAACCCTGTGTCAAATTTTTTAAAAAAAGGGTTGAGGGTGTGAAGCTCAGTGGTAGAGTGTTTGTCTAGCATGTGCAAAGCCCTGGGTTCAATTCCCATTAACACAAACACACACATGCATATGCACATGTGCGCGCACACACAGACACAGACATAAACACCGTAGAGGCTATAATTAGGTGCAGGGTTTAAAAAATCATTTTCACCAAATCATCCCCCACTCACAGCTAGACTCGCAGCGCTCAGCACTGTCCTGCTGCGGCATAAATGCACCCTCCCCGTCCTTTCTACTTTGCTCCCATGCTCGGGGTGCCAGGCTAGCTACAATGCCTCACAGCCCCAGGAAACATCTCTGCAGGAAAGAAGCATGGCACTGACCATCCTTCTGCAGGCGTTGGGAATCACGCCTGCCCTCCTATCCCGAAGCTTTCGTCTCTTCCCTGACTGCAATATATTCTTCTCTCCCTGCTTCTGAAGTGGGGCCATCCTTAGCACCCTGGAAGGCTACCTTCTTTTGTTTTCAAAGTTGAGAAGTTGGAACCTGGAGGCTGAAGGACTTAGAGGATTTCATTCATAACAGTCTCAGCTCTGATCTGGATTTACGTCCATCACTTGCAACGCGAGGCAGAGTTGCAGGGAGCCATAAAGAAAGAGACGGATCTGCCTGAGTTCTTAAGACTGATGCCCATCACAGGGCATCTGAGTGTTCATCTCAGGACCTGAGCCCAAGACAGTTTCAGAAAATGAGATTCTGTCCTATAGTAATCAGGCTGGGAAATTTTAAAGCTGCTAGAAGAGGAAGTTTTTAATCACTTTTAAATGATCTATGTGATTACAGGCTATGTTTTTGTTAAGTGATAATTTCCAAGGGTATATGGAAATGAGATTTGAATTCAGATTTAGCCAATGAGAGGAACAAAAATTAAAGATTAAAAAGTAATTTTGGTTGGCTTCAACAGTGATTTTGATTCACTATTATTGCCATAAATCATTTATTCCTAGGTTGGTGTTAAATATACTCAATTCTTGGCAATGCAGAAAGTCGTATCACTTGACTTGGTGATATTACAATTGCCCAGATTTGAGAGATGTCATGAAAAATATCTCAACAAATGCTAACAACTCATGATTAAAATGTTCACAAATAGCATAAAATATCAACAACAGGAAAAAGAAAACATAGATGATTTATAATACCTGGAGAAAGTGTTGAAGTTAGGGTTTGGCAAACAAGAGGGGGGAAATCTAAATTTAAGTATTGATATGTTAGGCTTCACAGGTTCAAGGGCAAATACTATTAATACAGTTTTGAATTCAAAGCAGAAGAGACACTAAACAACCCTTAAGCATTAAGGGATGGGCATTTTTATTAAATGGAGTGAGTATGAACCATGCAAAACAGATTATGAAGATGGTGGTGGGAGAAGAGAGCTCTTACCTTGTAGAGACAGCCTTAGATATTTTCATCCTGGCAGTTTCTGACCAAAGAGCCACCTTGGTTTTTAGCTCTTTATTCTGAATGTGAAAAACACGAGTGTAGCAATCAGAAGATATCTGAGTGTTAACCTATTAGCTATTTCCTTAATGTAACATTCCACTTAGCACCTACTTCACTCCTAGGTAGAATGTTATGAAAATAAGTCAGCTAAAAGTCCCCAAATAATACCTCTGAAGATACAAATTCACATTGAAAACTGCACAATATACCAATGGATTAAAATACAGTATTCTGACTTAGCTTATAACATACATCAGCTAAACTATGTTTGTTTGTTTTTTCTCAGGCATTACTTTACAGTGGCAAGGGAAGAACTTTGTTAAAGGAGGTTATCAAAGATACTCATAACACTGATTGTACAACTGTCTATTTTGTGCAGTCTCTCACTTTCATGAAAACAGGCATCATCTTCACTGTTCAGAATGCCTTTAGCCTTCTTAGCTTTCTCCTGGAAGCTTTACATTCTTCATTTCTACATTATTGGTAAATAACACATATCCTTCTTTTCATGAATAGCTTGTTGGAAGAAACAAATATCATATAAGAAACAAATGTCATATAACCATATTTCATATCTGGAAACACTGTCAAAATTTTACAGTGCAATGGATAACTCTTAATAAGATATAAGCTCTCAAATACAAATTTATAGCACCACCATTTATTAGCAATGTGATATTCTTTAGGTTACTTAACCTCTTTGTGCCTAGTATGGTGTCTTCATCTATACAAAAGACATAATAGACCCTTCTTAGGTTTAAAGTGAGTTCAAACATTTGAAATATTCAACTCAGAGCATAATACAGATTTTATGGCTTAAATTCAGTTGGTTATGGTTTTCTACTCCAGATGTCAAGTTCTGGAGGCCTTTTTTTTCATCAACTGAGTCAGTCCATTTTATTATTTGATAAACATCAAAACAGAGTGATCTGAATTTGTGGAACAGACTAGAACTCCCCCACACACATCATTCCAGTTTACGATCTTCATGTTCCAGCACTCCTTAGAGACAGGCTAGGAACTGAGGCACATAGGCTTGTTCAAATGATACTTGCAGAGTGACACCCTCCCCGACCCTGGTTGCTCTCTGACCCCTCACACTGTCCCATTCCTAAGTATCTAGATTTCCTTAATGAAGCTTTACATTTACTTGCTTATCTATACCCACAATTGAAATATAAGCAAGACAAGGTCATAGACAGCCTGACCCAGCACTTCGAAAATTGCTTGATGCAACATAAACACACAAAAATGTTTTCTGAATAAATAATGAGATTTGGAGTTAAGGAGACACGACAACATTCAAGAATAACAAGGAAAATATTTATCTACTGAGAAAAATATACTGTGAGAGCATAAAGACACTATTCTGATACTGCTAAGTTTTAAAGTCTTATTTCTAAAATAAAATATTAGAAAACACTAGGCAGAGCTAAGCTATGCACAGAGAAGGCAACATGGAGAGATACTGTAACGTCACAGAAAAGGGTCTGCAGTGGAGCAAGGAGCTGAGAGGAGCACAGGAAGAGGGCGGCTGTCAGCACCGAGCAGCAGGTCAGCACTCATTTGCTGAGACTAAAACATCATAAAAGAGTACGCTGGAAACAGACAGACTTGGGCCAAAAAGTTAACTGGCTCATTGTACACTGTCTGGGATACACTGGCACTTAGGACAATAAAATCTGTTTCAAGGATGATAAGAAGAGATACAACTAAAGAACATAAAGTTGAATCAGTAACAATGGGTCTATGGAGGTGTTGAGAGTTAGCATTTAATTAGGTAGGACCAGCACCCAGGACAGTAATGACATGGAACACTGGAGAAAGATGCCTACCCTAACACAGGAAATGTATTACAGACCTACAATAATTAAAGTGGTATGTTAAGGGGGCCAAAACAGGCCAACAGGCTATTGGACAGTTTAGGGGAAAGGACACTAAGGAAAAGGGAAAAGATACAGGCTAATCATACCGTTAGTATGTCTCAGTTCATTGAAAAGGAAGGTTTGCGGTAATATCTATTGGAGAATTTTTTATGCCCATATACTATACCCTGATCTTGAAAGCAACAACATGTAATGTATCTTATTGTTATTCTTTGAATATTTTATTGTGAAATTTTGTTTTAACTTTTTTTTAGCCATAAAATAAAAGAAAAAGAATTTTGAATGCATGGATATTTCAAATTCATTTACTAGCCAGTAAATTCCGGAGTGCAGAGCTCATGTCTATTTTATTCCAACACTTTTTCTGCTACTGTGTTGGAGCAGCCGCAGTCCCAGTCACTTTCCGCTGAGCCCCGGTATCTGGCCCCCACAGCTTCGAGGAGGAGTGATTTATCTTGGCTCACAGTCTCAGCCTGTAGCTGACTGGTTCTAAGGCAGAAAGAGGGTGGCAAATGGAGCCAGGGGAGGAAAAATGCTATTCCTACCCACAATGGCAGTAGGAATCAGAGAGTGGAGCGAGGAGCCAGGAATGAGTCTGCTCTTCCATGTCAGCCCCCTAGTGACCCCAATTCAACCAGACCCACCTCCTAACAGTGCATTCAGCTATGGAACTCATCAGGGGCTGAGTCTACCTAAGCATATGCCGGTCCCACAATCTGATAACCTTCCAAACTCAGGGGGCTTAGGGACATTTTGAATCTAAACCACAACCTCACTCGGCAAATATTTGTGGAACTAGTTATATATCATTAATGGAGACAGATGAATGAAATGACTAAATTTTTTTTAAATTATAATAATCTACATATTCTACAAGTTTAATCTGTACAGATAGGCATATAACAGAGAAACAGATTTTCACAGAAATATAGACAGACAATCTTGCTGAGTAGTTCCCTGAGCGTCTCTGTGAGTGATTTTCTTAGTCTATTTCATTGTCTCTATACCTTAACTTATATGCATGAATACATATTAGTTACAAAAATAATATATAACACAAAAGTATAAAGTATATTTATATATTTAAAATTTTAAAAAGTAACTTAATCCAGTGAATGTTCCTATACACCTTAGAGAGAAAAATCCTCAGGAAGGCAGGAAGATCAATGAACTCTCTCCCCTAGAATGAGAAAAGAATGGTAGTTCCTGGCAGGAAAAATAAAAGAGAGATGAAACTAGAAAACTAAAGGTTTCAAACGTTTAACAGGATTGCTTATTTTCTGATTGGGAATCAGGAAAAACATGGTGGTGAAAGGCCTGAAGACCACATCCTGGGGTACACTTAGGGTGCTCCTCTCGGGTCCAACCTGGGGAAGACAAAGCTCCAGAAGACAATACAGATTTCTAATGGAAGTCAGAGAATCTCTGTCTTGCACAGGAAGGGCCAACACTAGTAGGTAGATCCCATGCAGGGAATCAAAACACTAAGGGATAAAGCAAGAAACACGACTGGGCCTGGCAGGTGGAGATAAGCCATATCTCAGAGCCCCAGGGTGGTACTCCAAGAGGCGTGGAGGTGCAGGTGCTCAAGGGTGCTCTGACCTTACCCTGGCTTCAGTGTGCTTCTGTGAGTCAGGGACACCACAGCAAGGTAGCCACTGCTAGTGAGCAAGGGACTACGGAGAAAGGAGAAATGAAAAGATGAAAAGGAAAGCCTATCTTCCCATAGAAAATTAGAAAGTAGTATTACGATAAGTTTTATAACACTGAAAAGCAAGATAGTTGCATCTGACTTCTGAAAGTTAAATGAGCCTTTAAGTAAAATTTGGATACCAGGATGGATGGAGATGAAGGAGGAAAGAGGAGTTTATCTAAGGACTGTAAAGAAATATGTATGGGAACAAAGGCAAGAGATAGGGAGTTTGGCCACTTGGCTAGTGGGGAACAGACATAAGCAGGGCCTTGACCAAGTTTTTAACTGAAGTCCATTTTAAAGAGCATATCCTCTGTCTCACTAATAAAGTATTTTGGAAATTCTGATTAAAATTTTAATAATTTTTAATAAACAGTATTGATGGCATTATAGTTTAATAATATATTTAAAATATGTAATAAAAGTTTAAGATGATTGAAAACTATTATGGGAACTCTCCCCAAGCTATTATTTCTTGTGCCCAGAATGTACAATACACACTTGTCAGAAGATACCTGAATATACTCACTGCACATAGAGTTAAACATAGACACTGAAACATGGTCACGTGCATTCACATGGGCACACTCAGATACAGTGTCACACAGGCATACAATCATGCACAAGTGCATGCATGAACACTCACACACAGCCTCACTCATGCACACACACACACACACACACACACACACACACACACACACACACACTGAAATGTACCCTAAGTTTTCTTACCTGGGCTTCAAGTACTTTGACCTTTTCTTTTAGATTTTCAATTCTTCCATCTTGTTCCTTTAAAGAATTTTTTAATCCTTCCATCTGAGAGTTAAAAAAACATAATTGAAAAAAAAAAATCTCTTCAGTCCCCAGGGACTAGTTACTTAAACCACAAAATATATAGCTTTCTGAGATCAAATGATGTTTGTCAAATAAAATCATGAACTCTCAGCATTAACAGACTCAGCAGGCTCCAGAAAAGCACAGGCAAATTTGGCACCTGGGGAGGAAAGCACTCCCTCGATGCTGTTGTGCATTTAACTGTCTGGATAACCTGTTTACACAGCAGAGCGCATCCTGAGGAAAGCAGCCCTGGCCATCCCTAGGTATCTCAGCCACTTGATGGTCCCATGCCCCTATTGGAGGGTACAAAGCTGGACCCAGCATGCCCAAGCTCCCTGGGGTGGACAGCATGTCAGCCAGAAGTAAGAGAAGATGAGCCTGCTTTGCCAAGTGGCCACATGAAACTGCGAGAGGAGCGATGAGCTACAGATGGTGCTGGGAGAGAGGGCCCATTTCTGTCCCTGAGCTTGGTCACTGCACCTACCTAAGCCTTGGTTTACTCATCTATAAAATGAGAGTGTAGGATACTCCCAAAGTCTCATCAGGGCGTAAAATCCCAAAACTTGTAACACTTTGGAGAAATCATAAGCAAGAAAGTACAGATGCGGATGCTATGTTTAAGTCAGGAAGGCACTGGAATGACCGGGAAAGACTCCTTTAGGAAGCAACTATCAAGCATGAGGTAAAATCATCAAAGGAAGGTCTGATTTTGAATACACATCTGGAAGTAGATATTACATACTCATGTAGTTTACCATGCGGCTGACAGTCTACCATTATCTCTTCTTTTTCATCTGTCAGCATGTTCTTAGAGAAGAGTCAAGCTACTTTCAACTATAAAACACTTCTTAACTAAACTTATTCTTCATGAGGTTATAAAGTCAGATAACTTCTTACTCTGGAAGGGTCTGACACTTAAGATATATGATTACTCTAAATAAGAGTGAACAGTATCTAACTCGGAACACTTACCTCAAACCAGTGAAGCACTGGTAAACACAACATTCCACATTATCTTTATTGAGAATATGACAGGTGTTAGTGTTACAGACAAGAGAAGGCGCTGAAGATTGAGCCACACAAAGTACATGAGAAACAAAAGAGTTTGTCAACAGGGAGGAAAGTAACATTACTTCTGAAGATTAGACATGCTACTCATGCTTGGACTTCAAACTATACATAAACCATCTAGCAACACATGTGAGTAGTCTGACCTCCTGGATGGTGCTGTGCAGGTTCTGATGCTGGGAGTGAATCACCAACTGCAAATGGGAGATCTGCTCCTGGAGACTGGAAATCTCCATTTGAAGATCCTGGCAACTGAGAACACAGAGAGGGAGAGAAGCACAGAGAGAGAGAGAGAGAGAGAGAGAGAGAGAGAGAGAGAGAGAGAGAGAGCGAGCACTTTACCAGCATATTCAGTACTCTGCTGCCCGTGTAGCTAGACCCTCATCACATACCCCATGCTAGGAAACATGTGCAGGTAAGAGCTAAGATTCATGTCCCACGTAAGACATATGGAAAAGAAACAGCCTATGATTTGCTCGGGCAGGCACTGGAATGACACTTTCAATTCATGATGAAAGCTCCTCCGAGAGCTCCTCTATCAGGTAGCCAAGTCAAGTTGTATGATACCAGATGAAGGACTTCCACAAATAAGCTCTCTTCCTGTGAGCTTGCACAACCTGAAACTCATCAAAATTCACACAGGGATGGCAACATGAGAGCACAAACGAGTATTTCACATATATAGAAACCAAAACCCAATTACCCAGGTTCACTATATGTTTAGATTGTGGGTGTTTGTCTTCACTCATGGCTTTGTTTGTTCTTTTTGGGAGGAGGGGTTATTTTGGGTAATTCTACTTGAAAATAGAAAAAAGTTCAAATTTCAGCTAACACTGATGAGTCTACATAAAGCACTGTGAGAAAAGAGGAATCAAGTGTACAGTTAGATTATTCACACTTTCTCAAGGCTCCTTTTGGATAACTAGTATGGATCACATAGATTTTCACTGTTTTTTTTCCTTATAATATTAGATACAAAGCCATATGCAATGTAGCAAGACCCCTAAGCTTGGGAACATAATATTCCTGAGAAGTTGCTCAACTTTTCTAAGCCTCCCTTGCAACAGATATAGTGACATCTTTACTTTTTTCTACTTCATGAGATGAATACAGTATATACCTAAAGAAATAAGGTGTATGTGCATTTTGAAAATAATAAGAATTTGCAAAAAAAGTATCAGTATTATGTGGCCTATTAAGATTTTACAGTTTGTGTCCCTCATCTGATGCAAGCCCAACTCTTTATTTTATAGCTTTTATACATATTATAAAGATGATGAAAATAAAACCTATATAACACTATTAAAAATGTTCTCATTAGAAAAATGTCTCTATGTTTCACATGAAATAAAATGTTACATCTTAAATTCAGCACATATCAGGGATATTACTAATTCTACATTTTGCTTCAAGAGGCTGGTGCAAGGCTTAGTACTCTGCACTTACAATAATCTGGGTTTTTCCATGATGTTGCTGGTGCACAACATTTGCTCTCAGTGGTAGAACACTAAGCCACTAAGGGTGTTGCAACAGTGCTTAGTATAAGCAGAGACATGATCTCCTTTGGTTTTGAATGAGAGATTCTGAAGTTTAGTTTACTACATAAAGAGTTAATCCCCACGAAACTGTAATATTGCTTATACAAGTATGAATGAGTAATGTGTCAGGATGACCATTAGTAGTATTTACAATTAAATAATATATATTCTAAAAGTACTATAACATTTGACACAAAATATATGCAGAATGAGGTTCACTTTGTTCATACCCTTAGAAATGATTTAAATGCTCATGATGGAAAGAAAACTAACTGTGGTGTATGCTTGCCACTTTTATCCCTTGCCATATATGTATGTATCACAGAGTTAGATCAAGACTTGATTTACAGTGAAGATGAGTCTTCCTGATGCCACAGAATAAATAGCCTTTCAACAAATGCTGCTGAGTCAATTGGATATTTGTAGAAAAAATGAAGGAAAAAATAAAATTTAGACTTACCTCAATTCATAATAAAAGTAATTCTACAATTATACTACAAAGCTACTGTGATAAAATCAGCTTGGTATTGGCAACAAGATAGACCTGAGGATCAATGGAATAGACTAGAAGATGCATAAGACCTTACGAACACACTGCCACTTGATCTTCAACAAAGGGGCCAAACGTGCTTACTGGAAGAAAAACAGCCTCTTTAACAAATGGTGCAAGAAAAATTGGCTCTCCACATGTCAAAAACTAAAACTTGACCCAGGTCTATCACCATGTACTAAGCTAAAGTCAAAACAGATTAAAGATCTTAACATTAAAACAGAGATACTCAATCTCCTGGAAGAGAAAGTAGGAGAAACTCTTGAAGACATAGGGGTAGGCAAAGAGTTCATGAACAGACATGTATTCACACGGGAAACACTTGAAAGAATTAACAACTGGAATGACCTGTTATTGAGAAGTTTTTGCACGTCAAAAGAAATTACCATCAAAGTGAAAAGACAACCCACAAATCTGAACTCAGGCAAGGGTCTGCTCTCTAGAATTCATAAAGAACTAAAAAATATCAGGGCTCCTAATTGTAAAGACTCAGTCCAGAAATGGGCATCCAAAATGAACACACTCTTCTCACAGGACAAAATTAAAGAAGCGAATAAATATATGAAAAAATGCTCCACATCCCTAGTCATCTGTGAAATGTAAATTAAAACAGCACTGAGATGCCATCTCACCCCAGAAAGAATGGCTATCATAAAGAAATCAACCAACAACAAATGTTGGACAGGTTGTGTGGAAAAGGAAACCCTTCTCCACTGCTGGGGGAAATGTAGACTGGAACAACCATTATGGAAATCAGTGTGGAGATTCCTTAAGAAACTAGGATTAGAAATCTCATTCAAGCCAGCTATACCCCTACTGGGAATTTTCCCGGAGGAATTGAAAACATCATATCATAGTGATATATGTGTACCTATGTTTATAGCAGCACAATTTGAGATAGCCAAGTGTTGGAAAAAACCAAGCTGCCCATCACATGAGGAATGGTTGTAAAAGATGTGATATTTTTATGCAAAGGAGTATTACTCAGCTGTAAAGAATGATTACACAGACTCTAAATAAAACTAGAACAAAATTAAAGCTATAAGTAAATAATATAGTTTACAGAACAAGATATAGAAGAACAAATAATGATAATTTAACTTTTTGTTTTCCTATCATTATTTTCACTTATTTTTCTTATTTAATTGCTCTGGCTAATGATTTCAGAACTAACTAAAATGGGAATGATAACAGTAGACATCCTTACCTTGCTCCTGATGTTAAAGTCGAAGATTCACATTTCTGGGCCACTTAGTATGCGATTTATTGTTGGTTTGCCAGAGACAGTCTATCAGATTGAGGTAAAGACCTTCTATTCCAGTTTTCTGTAGGGTTTAATCATCAGTGGGTGTAGGACTTTGTCAAATGCTTTTTCTGAACCTATTAAGATGATCATATGATTTTTGTCTTTGTCTGTATTGATTTGGTGCACTACACTTATTGATTTTTGGATATAGAACTATCCCAGAATCCCTGGGGTGAATCCTACTTTATCATGGTATATAATGTTGATAATTTGCAGCATTGTTTGCCAGTATTTTACTGAAAAATTTTTTTTGCATCTATGTTATTAGGGAGATTAGCCTGTAATTCTTTTTTGATTGGATTTTTCTCTGGTTTTAGAATCAGGAGAATGCTTCTATCCAGCAATGAATTTGGGAGTATTTATTCATTTTCATTTTCATTAAATAGTTGGGGAAGTAGTGACATTAAGTGTTCTCTAAATTTCTTGTAGAATTCAGGAATGAGTCTGTCAGGATTAGCGCTTTTCTTTGTTGTTAGGTTTTTAATTACACATTCAATTTATTTGACTGATACATGGTGAAATTGTCTATTTTGATCAACTTTGACTTGAATTTCACTTTGTATACAAATACAATAGTTATCTGTTCTTTTCTCCAGGTTCCTACAGCATGCAGTATTTTTTCTATCCCATAATTTTCAGTCCATGAAGTTATATATTAGTTTAGTGTGTTTCTTCTGTGCAGTATACAGTTGGATCTTGTTTCTTGATCCAGTCTCTCAGTTTGTTTCTTTTGATTGGTGAACTGAGATGATTAACATTGATGATTGTAATTGACATATATTGTATCATTCTTTCCACATTGTTGTCTTCTTATTGACACCCTATATTTTCCCTGTTTAATTGTTTGCCTTACCTGGTGGTTTTTTTTCAATTGATGTTTCTGGAATTGCATTTTTTGTTTTCTCTCTTTCTCTCTCTTCTTTCCTCTTCCTCCTCCTCCTGCTTCTCCTCCTCCTCCTCTCTAATATCCTTCAGAATGTTTCATACAGGCAGTTTGCTGGTCATGAATTTCTTCATGGAAGTATCTTTCTCCATTGATTTCTAAAAGATAGCTTCATAAACTACATCAATTCTGGTTGGATGATGTTTTCTTTCAGGATATGAAATAAGTCACTTCAAGCTTTCTTTGATTTAAAGGTTTGTGTTCTGAAGTTTGTTGTGACTCTAATAGGCTTTCCTTTATAGGTGATTATTCTCTTTTCTCTAAAAAATTCTAATATTTGGGTCTTGTGCTGAAGTTCTGGAATCTAGATTATTATATGATTAGATGTGGATTTACTTTGGTGATGGCTATTGGAGTTCTATATGCCTCACATATTTGTATATCAAAATATTTTTCCATGTTCGAGAACTTTTCAGCCATTACTTCTGTGAATATGTTTTTTTTTTTTTTCTTTTTTCTGTTTGAGTTGTCTCCTGCTTTCTCATCAACTCCAATCTTGCTTTTGCTGTTCTTTTTTGCATCATATTGCAATTTTAGGACTGATTTTTCATGATGCATTGCCACTTTCAAGAAAAGTTTATTTTCATGATTGCCGGCCACAATTCTATCTCTGAATCTGATATTCTATTCTTATCTTGATTTAATCAGCTGTGTATACTTTTAATGGAATTTTTAATGTCCTGAATATCTGTTTGCATCTCCTCCATGGATTCCATTTCTTTTATATTTTGGGAATTTGTAGTTTCCATTATTTTCCTATGCTCTTCTGTTGCTAAATCTGTGTCTCCTCTAGATTCACAGAGCAAGTTCTTGCTTTTGATCATTATCAATATTTTTTTCTGAGAGATTATTTCTGATCTTAATTTTTCTATAGCCTCATTTTCTGTTTTTGTACATCTGTTACTATTTTTTTCAGAAAATTAATATGAGTGGCTCTAGATTTTCTCCATCTCATTCTGCCCTGGAATTGCCTGGGGGGCGGGTGTTGAAAATGCAAGGTTGCATTTTGCTTCTGTATCATGTCATTCTATAATTTAAAAAAGTTAATTGTAGGGCCAGCCAAATAGCTCAGCAATTTAAGCACCTGTAAGCAAGTGCATGGGCTGGACTTTGGATCCTTGAGCCTGCCGTGATTGCCACATCCACAGGGTGCACTGAGACTATGAATGACACTGGGCATGGTAGGGCACCTCCGTAATCACAACTTTTGGGAGACTGTAAACAGGTGGATAACTATGAATCCAACTTAATAGTACATAATGAACACCCTGTAGACACTTCGCTAAAATACAAAAAAAATAAAAAATAAATAAATAAAACTTAATTGTTTCTCTGTGTTTATGCATATATATTACTTACGGTAGGTTGCTTTAACTGTACTACAGACATTGCCCTAGGAAATGCCTAGTCTACAGAGATCTCTTCTTGGAGTAGCTGGTTCTTAAGATTCTTTGACTGAAGATTCTACATTCTCATTAAGGATGAGAAATTGTTGCATATTTGGCTTAATACCCAGTCTTTTGGAACCAGGCTATGTTGATTATTATGATTTAAGGCAACCACAGTGCTGTCATCCAAGGGACAACCATTGATCACAATAAGTAGGACATCCTGGATAAAGAATTACAAGTAGCAATAACAGCAGCATGAAACACAGCCTAGAAACTGGCAAAGTATTAATTTGATACCTTTAGCATCAAGAGCATGATCTGCAACTATATAACAAAATTCAACATCAAGCAGTAATTTCCATGTTGTAAGTTTCTCCTTGGTACAGTGATTTTATGCTGGATGTGTGGAGTAGCTAAAGGATCAGGAAAAGAGATAGACATAATCAGAAAGGGATATTATAGTAGAAGCAGGATAAAAGACTAGGGATGAGCTCCTCAGCTTTGAGGAACTACAGGAGAGGACAGGAGAAAAACAGTAAAAGAGAAAGCAAAAGAATACTGAATAAACCAGAGATACCAGAGACAATGTTTCCTCACCTAAAAATATTACAAAAGAAAGAAAATAAAAAAGATGAACAAAACAGCAAAAGTCAACCGTAGATAACTGTAAAAAATACAGCAAAAGTAGAACATAATAAAAACAAAACAAGCAACAAGGTAGTGAAATTCCCCTGGTACCTTCACTTCTGTTATACTGTTCAAGTCACACCTCAAAACTGCTACTTCACAATAGTAAATGTGCTCTGGGATTAGTGCTGGGTGCATAGCTGGTCTTGGCTTCTGGATCTGAGGGCCGGCACCCATCTTAATTCAGCAAACCTTCTGTCTGACCCCCAATAACCCATCCACATCTCCTTACCATGAGTACTTCTGTGTCACAACGAAGTTGCAACAGTGCCATAAGACAGAGATAGCCTGAAGCTGCTCAGTACCATAAACAATTGGGTTCTCCCAATCCTTGTACAGCCTTTTCTATTCCAGGCCACTGTTTATTAACTTCCACACCACTGGAAGATACATTTAATCAGAAATGCTCAAAAGCAAAAAGGCATGAATGCCTCCGTGGTCCCACAGGAGGGGATTTCACATGTGTTCTTGTATAGTGACTCAGAAAATCAGGTATAGTAATAAAATGGCACAAAATCATCTTCGGGCTATGTATGTAACATACAAAAGTGGCTTTCATGGTTAGATGTGCGCCTCATCCCCAGATATCTCATCACATACATACATACATACATACATACATACATACATACATATATATATATATATATATGTGTGTGTGTGTGTGTGTGTGTGTGTGTGTGTGTGTGTTGCCATGTTATAGTAATGATCAGTATCAAAATAAGCTTAAGCACTTTTCAGCATTTACTAAACTCTAGGAAATAAAATAACATATACATATTACCTCATTTAAGGTACAAAACAATCACATTAGACAGGTTATAAATTGCA
>PVKA01021382.1:0-38774 GCA_004027165.1 Ctenomys sociabilis | reverse complement strand
GTGAGAGCCTGAGAAAAAGATTTCTCTTCATGTGACTCTCCCCAGGCACACTATAGAACTTCAATCTCTTTCCTCTGTGGCTCCACAATCTCCTTGCTCAGAAAATTTGGAGCTCACCTGAGTCCCATGATATTGCAGTACAGGTTTTCCTATGCCCTGAGTCTTCGCTGACCTTGAAAGGCTAGGGTCAAAATGTTGGTGGGCCGTGTGGCTCTTCTATTTCTCCAACTCTGACTTGTGATCTTAGGTTGTTAACCATCCAGAAGAAAAGCTGTGAAATTATTTTATAACCTGTTTTTTTTTTTTTTTTTTTGTCTTTTTGAGACAGGGTCTCACTATGCAGTTCAGGCTGGCCTTAAGCTCACTTTGTAGCTCAGGCTGGTCTTGAACTCACAACAATCCTCCTGCCTCAGCCTCCCGAGTGCTGGGATTACAGGCATGCGTCACCATGCCCGGCTATAAGCTATTTTTGATATCTCCATTGTGAATTTTTTTGCCTAAAATTATATGACTTCTTTGTACAACTTGTATTACTGAGAATATTGTAGACATGGTAAGCTTTATGAAAGGAGGTATTATTAGACTGTATTCTGGACACTTCTACTCTGTGAGTAAGAAAACCATTATGAACCTGTAGACACTCATTACTCAGGCTCCAATAGCCATTATTTTGTTAATAGTGATATATCATTTATTATTTGCTGGTTGCTTTGTTTTTGTTTCATTTTGTGTTTTGTGCTGGGGATCGAAGCCAGCAGCATGGTAAACATTTTCTCTACCACTAAGCAATATCTTTAGTCCTGTAGGGATTCTCCCCCCCCCCCCAAATAGTGTTGAGCATTGAACCCAGGTCCTTTTTGCACATGGTAGGCATTTTATTTTACTTTATTTATTTTTTGGTGGAACCAGGAATTGAACTCAGACCCTTGCACTTGGCAGGGACATGCTTTATTCCACTGAGCCATCTCCCGGCCCTTAACATTTTATTTTTTAATGACAATGTTCTACTGTGCATGTTTCATACGTACTTTTAGGGGATTACAGACTTTGTTTGTAGAGGACTTTCCTAGATGGAGATTCCCCCTGTGCCCGGAAGTCCTGGGCAGTGAATTCAGGGCCTTGCACATGTGAGAGGCAAGCTCTCCAGTGCTAAATTTTATTCCTTTCCCAGCATTTTGTTTATGTGACCCCCATGGTATTGTTACCTTACTCAACAAAATTGGTGATAATTCCTTAATATTATCTAATTGATGGTCCATGTTCATTTTTTCTAGATTATTTTAAAAGACCAGTTTACTTTTTTTAAAAAACTGATTTATATCCAAGTCAAATTCATATGTGGTAGCTCAGACTGTTTCTAGACAGTAGTCTGAACTGAACTGAACTGAACTCTCAATACAGAGGAGCTTCTTTTTTTTTTTAAACAAAAGTATATAATACTTATGCAAATACCATATTGTCTCCTTACTGTGAGAAGCCAAAAGAGTAAATAAGTTCCAAAATGCACAATGACTATTGTAAAATGGGAAGAAACTGTTCAGAAGGAAAAAGACTAGGATGGGGGAAAGGAGAAAAGGAAGGGATAGAAAGTACATAATTTTGTGTCTCGTCCGTCCATCTGTCCGTCCACCCATCCACCCGTCCGTCTGTCTGTCCGTGTGTCTATTTGGTACAGGGTCTTGCTAGCCAGCTCGGACTTGTAGTGATCTTCCCGTCTCAGCCTCCCAGGTACTGGGATTACAGGCATGCACCACCACACCTTCCTGTTTTGGGGCCTGGCACTGCACATCTGGGGTTCTTGGGCTAGCACAGCATGTGATACCAGAGATCAAACCAGGGTCCTTGTCTTTGCCAGGGAGGCACTTATACTGCTGAGCTATCTCTCCAGCCCCTTGCGTTATGTTTTTACATATGTTAAATGTTTTGAAAAAAATCATTCTATGTGAAATTCAGATTGTCCGAGAATCTTCATCTCAGTTGACAATGTGTTCCTGACACTAGAGACAATAGTGGGTTATCAGTATAGATAGAGTCCACCAGAGAATTAACAAACATCAGGAAAAGAAAAATTTGTATAAGTACTTTTTTTTTCCCTTTTTTCTTTGGAACTAGGGGTTGGACTCAGGCCCTTGCACTTGTGAGGCAAGTGCTTATTCTACGGAGCCATCTCCCCAGCCCAAGATGAACTTCTTTTTTTTGTGATACTGGAGATTGAACATAGGCCCTTGTGCTTGCCAGGCAAGCACTTATTCTACTGAGCTATCTCCCTGGCTGAGCCAGGGATTGAACTCAAACCTTTGCACTTTCCAGGGAAGTGCTTATTCTACTGAACTATATCCTCAGCCCAGTACAACTCCTAAAGTAAAGGTTTAGCTAGTCTTAGCTAAAGTAAAGGTTTGTTCTATCAAGCTAAGCCTTTGCTCAGAGACAAAGATCATGGTAGAATTAATCATGTCAGTGGCAGTCTTGCTTGATCCATAGGACTTCTGGAAAAGATGTTTTGTTGTCTCAAGACCTTATCTAGCTCTGATCACTTCATGTTTAAAAGTTAACTATACCAGGGCCAGGGAAATAGCTCAGTAGAATAAGCACTTGCCTGGCAAGGATAAGGGCCTGAGTTCAATCCCTAGTTCTACCAAAAATTAAAACAAAAGTTACTGTACCAGGTGATTCTGTGTCCTTCCTCCTATGTTTCTGGGCTCTGCACATATGGTTGCTTAGCAGGTATGGGCTACTCTAAGCCTTAATACAGTACCACTCAGAGTATGGGCTTTGGATGGCAAACTCTTCTAGTCAGTGGAGGAATTTAAAGTAAGCAACCGCTTAGGAACTTCTGTAGTATTTTGAGGGAGTGATTTTATTTTATTTTTTTATGAGCAGAATAGATTTATTGAGGGAAAGAAAGCTCCTGTCCGAGAGAGAGACAGGAGGGGGGGCCCCAAGCGGGTAGTTCCCCTGAGGGAGTAATTTTATGTCTGTTGGTTTTATAGTAAAAAATTTTGGTTTTATAAAGAGAAAAACAAAAACCCTAGTAGTATTTGCTAATCTGGCTATAGTGGTTATGAAATAAAAAAATTTTTTTCAAGTCAAATTACTAGAACAGATTCAATAATTAATATATTGCACATTGTTTTGAAATAAATATTAATAGGGTAATATTTATTGCAGCTCTATAATCAGAACCATTTTCAGATATGCAATCAAAATCATTCAAGAGTGAGATTTATAAACTGGACAGGTATTTTTATATAGATGAAATCAATTCACTGAATTGAGAGAATAAAAAAGCCTATTTATTTATTTATTTATTCTTTGTTTGTTTGTTTTTGAGACAGGGTCTTTATGCAGTTCAGGATGGCCTTAAGCTCACTTTGTAGCTCAGGCTGGTCTTTAACTCACAACAATCCTCCTGCCTCAGCCTCCTGAGTGCTGGGATTACAGACTATTTATTTATTTATTTATTTATTTATTTATTTATTTATTTATTTATTGGGTTATTACCATTGATCAAACTCAGAACCTTGTGCTTGCCAGGCAAGTGCTTAGTCCACTGAGGTATTTCCCTAGCCCACAAAAGCCTTTTTAAAAATATGGATATTTGTATTTCAGTCTCCTAGGAGATCATATTTCTATTTAGGGGATTTACAATTATATGTACTTTTTTTTCTGTACTGTATGACAAACCGGGGGCATTTCAGAAGTCTGAATATAAAAATGAGCTTTTTGCCTATATGTTGCCAGTGCAATAAAAAGTCTGGCTTGTAGCACAGTAATTTAGATGTAGTTTCTTAAGAGCTCTAGAGAAAGTGAAGAATAAATAAAAGTAGAAATGCTACCACAGCCAGCATTCCTTATATTTGATGGGTATTGGCCATAATATTTTTTTACATCAAATGTTGGATTGGTTATTTTTGAAGTTGCTGCTAAATAGAGTAACATTTCTGTGCTTTGTATGTTTTAGGCATATGTTGTAGAAGATAGTAAGCAGCTTATTTTAGAAGGTCAGCATCATGTTATTCTTCACACTATCGGAAAAGAAGCCTTTTCATATCCTCAGAAACAGGTAATAATATGATTTGTAAAGGCATTTTCTTGTTATCTTGGGATTTTTGTTTGTTTAGTTGATTTTTGTATTTTTTAAAATGGTCTGGCTTTTCAGGCTTTGGTATTGGGATTTGGTCAGGGATTGGTGGCATAAGACTGCTTAAAATGAGAAATGAACATTGATTTTAAAATTGAGCTTGGTGTTGTAGCACATGCCTATAATCCCTGCCTTTTCTACACTGGGCCAGGCAAATCACTGATCGTTCAAGGCCAGCCTGAACTGTATAACAAAACTCTGTCTCAAGAAGACAAAAATAAAATAAAATTGATTAGCAGCTTTATAAGAGTGTCAATACACATTTATGACCTTAGGGTTTTTCAAGGTGGATATTGAAACTGGAGATTGTAAGTACCAAAGAATTTTCTTCTTGAAAAAAAGAACTGTATTCTCTGTGTTGTTTCACTCATTGTGACAGGATCACAGTACTCCAGAACTTGAGCTTCAAGTAAAATGTAAAGGGTAGCCTCTGGAGATGTACATTAATAAAGCATTAATATGCCATCTTATTTTTCCTGAAATACTATTTTATGTTGGTTAAAAGTTTTCAGAGTATACATGAAAAAACTTAGTTACATAAATAAAACACTACAGAAAATGATGAAATAAAGAAAGACAGAATTGTGAGTGTAGAGTACTGGCCAAGGATGCCTGAAGCCTGAATCCTCAGTTCTTTGTTTTGTTTTGTTTTTATTTTTGGAGACAGGATCTCATTATATAGTTCTGGCTGGTGTCCAACTGACCAAAGTCTTGCCTCAGGCTCCTGAGAGCTGGGATTATAGGCGCATGCCACCATGCTTGATTTAGGGTCTTAGTTCTGAAGGGAAAAAAATCAGCGAGAGACAGTAAATGTGAGGGCATAAAGGTACTTCTGGCATATGGCAGCCTCTTATATTGCAGAATTAAGTAATGATAGCAAATGTAAATACGTAAACCAGTAGCAGTTCATTTATTGTCAAGTTTCATGTACTGTACAAAATTGTATGTGCTGCACTTTTATATGACTGGCAGTAGGTTTGTTTATACTGGCTTCATCACAGACACAATAAAATATTGTGCTAAGACATGTTGAGAGCTACAATACTAGGAGATAGGAATTTTTCAGCTCTATTTTAAACCAACATCATATATATAGTTTATCTTTGACTGGAGTGTAAGTATATGGTGAATGACTTATTCCTGGAATTTGTGTCTTCTTTATACTCAACAGATTCAAGTCTGATTCCCATTTCTGTGTTCTTAAAGTATTAAGTAACTTATTCAAGATTACAATTGGCGGGCGTGGTGGCACATGCCTATAATCCCAGCACTTGGGAGGCTGAGGCAGGAGGATTGTTGTGAGTTCGAGACCAGCCTGAGCTACAAAGTGAGTTTAAGGCCAGCCTGAACTGCTTAGTGAGACCCTGTCTCAAAAAGACCAAAAAAGAAAAAAAAAAAGATTACAAAGCTAGTATGTGAATTTCTGGAGTTCAAGCACTAAGTAGGGAAGGAATGGATGATTTTTTAAAAATTTATTTATTCATTTGTTTGGCACAGAGTCTCACTACACAGTTTAGACTCATAGTGTTACTCCTGTCTCAGCCTTTCCAGTGCTGGGATTGCAAGCGTGCACTTGCACAGCCGCCTGAGTTCTGTGGCCAGCATAGTATGCAGTACTAGGAGTTGAACCCAGCACCTGCATTTGCCATGCAGATGCTTAGTTATCTTTCCTGCTCTGGAAAACATGATTTTTGGATCCTAAAATCTGTATTAGATTGTATTACAAATGATAGTACCTGTTGGATTAAATAACAGTAAAAATACTGTTCATGCTTCATACCTACTGGTTTTAATTTCATATATATGTGTACAAATGAAGTTTTGTTTTTTTTTAAATCTTTTATTTTTTCAGGAGCAACCAGAAATGGAACTGTTAAGATTTTTTAGGACAGAAAGCACTATGGCTTCTTCAAGACCATCCATAGAGCAGCTTTCTAATCTCATTAGAACGAGTCTTCACTACCCAGAAACATTTAATCATCCATTTCATCAAAAAAGGTTTGAGGTTTATTTTCGTTAATGTTTTCCTACAGTACGCAAACATGTGCTGCTACACATTTATCTATTCACATA
This sequence comes from Ctenomys sociabilis, assembly GCA_004027165.1. Classification (NCBI taxonomy): domain Eukaryota; kingdom Metazoa; phylum Chordata; class Mammalia; order Rodentia; family Ctenomyidae; genus Ctenomys; species Ctenomys sociabilis. The sequence continues at coordinate 32,560 of PVKA01021382.1, read as the reverse complement.
GTGAGTGGTATCAACCCAAATATTGAAAAAGAAACTTAATTACTCTTTATAGTTAGTATTCATTATTAAGGATGTATAGTGCCTCAGCAGCCTGTGAGCTTCTGTAAGTTTCCTTGTGAGGAACAGTTGTATCACTGATGTGAAAAACAAGAATGTAAATACATCATTTTGTTGTCAGACCTATGACATGCCTACATTATGGGTTCATCTAGCACATCAAATTTAGAGTTTCATGTCCTAAAGACTTACTAATCACTACATTTCTTTATTCTCATGATTTGGTAAATAACTTGAAAATATAAACTTAAAGTTGTAGAAATAAAACATGCAGAAATGTTATAACACTTCAGAAGATTGCCAGTTTTCAGATATAAGATGGAGGAATACTATAAAAGTTTAACTGAAATCACCTTGTGTAGGGGTGGGGTATGGCTCAGACAGGACAGAAGAGATGTTGAAGAGTCATAGCTAGAGATGTGCTCAGGAAGAAGAACTGATGGAAAAGACTAAATGAGATCAATGAAACAATCAGGAAAAGACCATCAAGGAAACTGTTACATCTCAAAGTTTGAATGGGAACACTTGAAGAAAGAAATGGCTGAGTTTAACATCTTCCAGAAAGGTCAGCTAATAAGTGCAGCCAGGGTTGATGCAATGATGCTTCCCATCTAGTTGTTGCAGGATGCAGTAGGCATTTTTTTTTTTTTTTTTTGCAGTACTAGGGATTGAACTCAGGAAGCTGTGCTTGTCAGGCAAGCACTTACTCTACTGAACTATCTCCCCAGCCCAAGGTGCAGTAGCTTTTAGCAAGGCTTTTTTTGGTCTCTGTGCTTCTGGTCTGTAGGGTGACTATCAAAGGCTGAAGTTGTTTGGCACACAAGGAATGTCAGATTTATGTATTTATTTGGGGATTAGGGCAAGCATATTTTCATTGAAAACTGGAGTACACAAAGTGAACCAAATTGCAAACACATTTAAAGCCTCTGCTTGCCTCAAAGATAGGACTATTTCAGAAGCCAAGTAGTATCATCTCAATAATCATCAGGGTTGGTCCACAGTCCACATACACACAGTAGGAAGGTAAGGAAGTGATAACTGCTGACAAATAATCTATCTCAGTAGCCAAGACTGAGCTACTGAAACGGAGTTTGAGTAAGTGGGTGTCCTTGTGAAGCTATAAAGCAGATGAGAATGTAATTGTGGTACTGAGGGGGTGGGGGGATACTGTGATAGAGTAGGACACTGAGCATTACTACAGAGGCCAGTATTTTAGTAGGTTGAAAAAATTTGTGGTATAGTCATGGGAGTTGGGTTGCTGAGGTTTTGAATAGTGCTGAAAATTAGGGGAATGGGCAGGGTAAGGATCTGAGCAAGTGTTGATTGAATCATCCACCTTGACATAGCAGTCCAAAAGTGATGACAAGATTTGGGCTTGAAAGGCAGAAAGCAAACTCATACTGAAGCTTTTAAACTGAAACTGTTAGGTAAAGTGGAAGAAGAAAGGTATACAAGTGTTTCTCCCTAGGTGCCAGATGAGTTTTGAGGTGGAAGATGAAGCAGTTGTTTCAAACAATATATATATATATATATATATATATATATATATAGTTTGTAATTTGTTATATGTTACATATATATATTGTTTTTGTTTTTAATTTTATGGAAGGGTCTATAGGGTGTCCAGGGTCTCACTAGTAGATCAGACTCATAGTGATCTGCCTGCTTACAGCCTCCCAAGAGCTGGGATTATAGGCATGCACCACCATGCCCAGTCTCAGTTGCTGTCTCAGTGTGCCCTAGGGGTGGGGCTGGCATGCCAGGCCAGGGGATCAAACCCCCAGCCCCTGAGCTATTTGACCTGCCCTTATATTGTTGTGTTGTGCTATATTTATTTGATAAGGGTATCTTCAGACTGGTAGCAGTCCTCCTGTCTCAGCCTCCCCAAGTGCTGGGATTACTGGTATGGGCCACCAACCTGGTTCCATATCTTTATTTTAAATATTTCAAAGTGTACATTCTTTTCTCCACCTCTAAAGGATCTCTATTAATATACTGTCACTGATATGTCTTATCAATATAGGAAGAGGAAAAAAGGATTAAAAACTTTGTGATAGTTGATGACAAAAAGAAAGGTGTCTTTACAGAAAAGGAAGAAAAATAAAATCTGGAACATTTTAAGAAATGATGCTGAGCTTGGTGTGGTGGTCCATGCCTGTAAACACAGTTACTTGGATGGTTGGATCACAAGCTAAAGGCCAGCCTAGGCAACTTAGCAATACTGTATCAAAGGAAAAGTTGGGTGGAAGGTAGCGCATTGATGGAGTTCTTACATAGCAGATAGAAAGCCCTGGGTTTGATCCCAGTACTGTCAAAAACAAAATGGGGGACAAGAACTACAAAATCTTAAGGGCCAGCCAAATAGCTCAGCCTGCAAGCAAGCACAGGGGCTGAGGGTTATCCATGCCTGTCATGCCTGTGGTCCCAGCTCTTGGGAGACTGTAAACAGGTAGATTACTACAAGTCTGATCTCATGGTGAGACCCAGAACACCTTGTAGACCCTTCCATTATATATATATATATATCATGATATATATATTCCATGATATATATATATCAGGTAGGGAAGATGTTGGGAAGAAATAAAACATCATGGTGTGGGGGCCGGGGAGATAGCTCAGTAGAATAAGTGCTTGCCTAGCAAGCACAAGGTCCTGAGTTCAATCCCTAGTACTGAAAAACAAAAAAACATGGTGGGGTGTGGTGATTCATGCCTATAATCACAGCTCTTGGGAGGCTGAGGCAGGATAATTGCTGCAAGTTGGAGGCCAGCCTGGACTACATAAGGAGACTGTCTCAGAAAACAAACAGCCAGCACCTGTTATTGACTGAGAGAGCTGGGTCACTATTACATATAGGAACATAAAGAGAAGAAGTGGAGGATATTGGGAGGTATTCTTAATGGAAAGGGGATTCAAGTAAAGAACAGAAATGGGGAAGAAGTGGAAAGAGAACTTAAAAGACAGGTGACCAATAATAAACATTATGAGCCCTGTTCAGTTAAGTGCCATAAGCTTTTCATTTTGCACATAAAACCTAGGGTCTTGTGTATGCCTGGCAAATGCTCTATTACTGGGTTTCTTCCTTAGCCCAAAGCTTTTCTAAATAGTAGGTTATCTCAGGTGATGTTTGTAGATCTTTAGAACATGTGCCAAGCATTTCCAGTATTGAACATGTTTTATCATATTCAGTCACCACAGCAAACCCTAAAGGTAGTGGGTGCCATTATTATTCCCAGCTTGCATTGAGAAGAGTGAGATGCATTGTTGTTAAACGGATATTTGAACGTTAGCAATATTACTGTAGGCCCAAGCCTTTAATAATGACCGTATACTTAGACACAGAAATCAGGGAATGGTTGTAAGCAGTTTGATTTGTAGGTGGTTTGTGGCTCATCCCAAAGACTAAAGTATGCATTTTCAAAATGTAGTTCCATATCTGCAGCCACTGCAGCATTAGCATCTGGCAACTTGATAGAAAAGCCACTTTGGGGACCTACTAAATCAGAAGTCCTGTCTGTCGCATGATTTTGCTATGTGCCCCATTGTGGGAAATACTGGTTTAGAGATTAGGTTTTTGTCAAGGTGCTGATTAAGAAGCTATTGCTGTAAACCAAGATGTGATGATGTGACCTTGTAAGAGACAGAGTAGTGTCTAGGTTTCAGAGATATGTGGGAGAGAATCGACTGGAATTACGAGGAAGAGAGGGGAGGGTATGCGGTGAGGGCTGATGTCTCAATTGCTGGGATAAATGTGGGAGCTGCTCACTGAGAGTGAATGGCGGGAGAGAAAAAATGAGAATGAGTTGCATGTTGCCAAGAGACATGCAGATGTTCACATCACTTCTAAAAGCATTTGGATAAGGTGCAAAACATTGGCCATTTGAGGATCAAATCAGAAGTGAATAGTGTAAACTCTTGGGTTTTTACTTGGCCTACAAATTATCAGAATTTAACTTAACCAAAAACTAAACTGGAGTCCTCATTTGACCTTATTACCCTCCTTACAGTAATGGCAGAGGTTAGGGCTCATTACTGGGGGAAGTTTCTCTCTGTCTCTGTCTTTGTCTGTCTGTCTCTGTCTCTCTGTCTGTCTGTCTCTCTCTCTACAGGGTCACACTATGCAATAATACAGACTTGTAGTGAACCTCCTGTCCCAGGCATGCACCACGACGCCTTATTTCGTTGGCCAGCATGGCACACCTGCGAGGAAGATAGGGGAGGGAATGCGGTGGGGGCAGTACTGTGGATTGAACCTGAACCCAGGTCCTTGTGCTTACTAGGCAGGTGCTCACACTGTTCTCTCCCCAGCCCTGTGGGAAGGTTTTCTAAACTAGGTTTTGTTTAGGGAAGTCTGTATTATTTATGATACTGTTTCTAAAGTATGTGTGCCAGGTGTGCTGGACCACGTGACCTCAGGAGACTGAGGCAGGAGGATCATTGAGAGTTTTAGATCAACCTGGGCTACAAAGTGTGGTCAAAGCCAGTCTAAACTGCATAGTAAAGGGTGGGAGAGATGGCTCAGTAGAAAAACCACTTGCCTGGCAAGCACAAGGACCTGAGTTCAATCCCCGGTTCCACCAAAAAATAAAAAAATAAACTGCATAGCAAGACCCTGTCTCAAAAAGACATACATTGGTAAGTAAATAAATAAATAAATGGATGTTTAATTATTTGTAGAAATTTTTACAAAGTGTGTACAATATTTTTATATTTAGATCTTCATACAGATATTTAGGTTTGTTGTTTGTTTTTTTTGTTGTTGTTACTGGAACTTGAACTCAGGGCCTCACACTTGCCAGTAAGGCACTGTGCCGCTGAGCTGTACCTCTGGTTATGTTTAGATGTTAAGATGTTGAATTAATGTATTTTTATTCACAAACTAAGTTATTTTAAATAATTTTCCAACTTAGAGTTTTATTTTTTTGCTTTTTTAAGGAGTTTATGTTCCATTAATTACTCTTCAGTGCTCTTATTTTCAAGGAAAAAAAAAATACACAGCTAATCTTTCTTATTTTTTTTTCCATAGCCTTTGTTTAGTACCAGTCACACTTTTGCTTTCTAACTGTTCTAAGGCTGATGTAGATGTAATAGTTGATCTTCGGCATAAAACCACAAGGTAAGGATTTTTGCAGTGAAAGATTATTTTGTAGTTTAAGGCTGTTATGATTTGAAAGCAATTTGATGTTTAGAAGTTATTGAAATAATTACCTCATGTGGATAAAGTACCTGGGTATGCCCTGATTGGTTTGTGTGTGTGTGTGTGTGGGGAGGTATTGCAGAACTATTACATTTTTTTCTGATTATAAATAATACTTAAGGCATCTCATTTTTCCTACTGCCTGCATTCTACTCTTGGGTACATCCTACAACCTTTGTCTTATAAACCTTTTCTGAGCCTCTTAAAAAATAAAGTATTACTTAAAACAAAAATTTAGGTGTATACTGCTATACTTGATATTCCTAGAGCTAGGTCCTTGTTTTGGACTTAGAAATTTTTGGATTCTTAGAAAAATAATTGACACTGATTATTATCCAAACAGGATTTGGGATGGCTCTCTGATATCCACACATGTTATTTGATTATTTGTGTAGTAAATTAAATGATTAATGCCTTACTAGTGGATTGTTTTCAATGTTATAAAATTTCACTATTATAAAACATTTTTTCTTTTTAAAAATTATTATTATTATTGTTACTATTGTATTTAGTATAAGATCTCACTGTGCATGTAGCTCAGACTGTTTTCAGCCTCCCCAGGGCTGGGATTACTGGCATGCTCCACCACTCCCTGAAGTGGCCTGTTTGGCGCACTGGGGCTAGTGCTGGTGTGGTATGTGGTGCCAGGGATTGAACCTCATCCCTGCGCTTGCCTAAGCAGGCACTTAGTCTGCTGAGCTATCTTGCTGTCCTTTATAAAACATTGTTTTTTCTACTGAACTATCTCCCTGACACTAAAGCATTCTTATATGCACATGTATTTTTATATCTAGATAACCAAAAGCTTAGGTTTCAAATCAGGTTCCATCATACTAGCTGCTGGTGTGGGTTTTCAAATGAGCAATAATCTACTGGGAAATAATGTACTCTCAGCATTATGCCTAGAAAACAGTGACTGTTGAAGCATGTCAGCTATTATAGCAAAATTATTACATCATAAAAATTTCTAAAACTATAAGTGCTAAATGAAAAGTATATGTTAATGGAACTTTGGAGAAAATTTTATAAAGGAAAATCTTAGAACTTACTATTTTCTTCCTTTAGTCCAGAAGCATTGGAAATCCATGGATCCTTCACATGGCTTGGACAGACACAGTATAAACTTCAACTTAAAAGCCAAGAGATTCACAGTTTGCAGCTGAAAGCATGCTTTGTTCATACAGGTGTTTATAACCTTGGGACTCCTAGAGTATTTGCTAAGTTATCGGACCAAGTTACAGTGTTTGAAACAAGTCAGCAGAACTCCATGCCTGCCCTGATTATCATCAGTAATGTATGACAGCTTGCAAGTTTGTACTCAAAGCCACAGGAATCAGCTTAATTTTGCCGAATGGGTTTTAAAGCAGTGTTTAAATTCCCTAACTTGATTTGAGGTTATGGAGTTTGGTGTCTGTTCACTGCAAAAATATTTCAACTTGTCATTTTGTTGATGCAAAGCACGTTGGACTAAGAGTACTTATTTTATTATTTTTCTTTTTCTTTCTTTAAACCTCATAATTTACATGCTCATATTGCAGAATTTCAACATATCCATGCACCTTATTAAGCCCCATCTTAAAAATGTCTAAATCTGCTGTTACACTTTGTTGATGGTATATGAATATTAGGAGATGAAGAGGAAAAGGCCTTTTTGGGAATACTGTTAAGCCATTAGTCTACAAATCCCAGCTTTACTGTGAAGTTCTATAGAATGTTAAATACAAATTTTCCTGTCTGGCTTTACACAGTACTCAAATCAGTTTTTAATTTCGTTTATAAAGTCCTCTTATTTGAGTATCTGGTGGACCTTATGGCTTATACACAACTTTGTAAAGAGAGAAGTTTTTTTCCTTATGCTTTGGATATAGTTTTGAAAAAGGTTTGATTTTTCTTTCCTTGTTCATCTCAGTGTAGAGTACACTATTTTGCAGTGAGATTTTTTTTGTCATTAAGATCATATTCTTTATTATGTAACTTTAACAGTTGAGTTGATCTGTTTAAAATATAAATCTCAAGTTAATTAAAAATAAGCTTTTCAAAAATGTATTATATTTATAACAAATATACTGTACATAGAATAAAGACATGCTATTCACTGTATAGATTTATTAGATGCCTTTTTACAAACCTGGTTTTATTTAAAATAAATACCAACCATATATAGCAGGTACCAGCCAGATCTCCTGTGAAAGCTTTCTCATCATGTTTCTGAGAGTAAAGTACTACAGTCTTTGTTGTTAAGCTCTTTGATAGCTTTGTTGTGATACATGAACAGATGTGTTTTGTTTTTAAGATGTCCTATTTGGTGCTTGGTTGCAAATGTGCATAATCCCTCTTTAGTGTAGTATAAAGAAGGCAAAAATTTATTGAACATGTTGGAAATAACTGCTGCAGGCTGGTGCTGGGTTTGACAGACTTCAGCCTTTGTGCTAAAGAGAAGTAAAAAGCTAGAATGAGACAAAATATCTTCCTAAAAACAAAAGGGTGAGCAAGATGGTTGTTAGCCCAAATCTGTTCAGATGAGCTCAGCATTATGGGGGCAGCTTTGCCTCTGAGTTTTTACTCAGGGAGCAGCAGCGTGGAGCCCAGGCTCTGTGCTGGCTTTTATCACAGCATGCTGCATGAGGTGCACACCTGGGATCCCAAGGCTCTGAAGGCTGAGGCAGGGAGATCACCATGAGTTCAAGGCCAGTCTGGGGTTTGTTATCTTAAAAAGTCAAAGGAAATCTGAATTGAATGGTGAGGAAAAAGGGTGGGAAATAGAATGGGTTTCAAGAATGTCTAGACTCAAAATTCTTAACTTTGAGTCATTAAGGAAAAGGGAGATAATAAGGCTCAAGCAGTGTTAAGAGAACCTTGAGAATTTTGCAGAATACATCCAGTTACAAGTAAGAAGTTGTTGATCCAAAAGGACTGGCCAGATACCTCAGTGGACTAAAGTGCCTGCCCCTGGGGTGTGCTGAGATGGTGGTTGAAACTGGGTAAGGTGGCACACTAGTAATCCCGGTGCTTGGTAGGCTGAAAACAGGAGGATCACTGTGAATCCCATCTCTGTAGTGAAACCCTATATTTAAAAAAAAAAAAAAAAGCAGTCGTTAATCCCAAATAACACAAAGGTATACCTGTATCCAGATGCATCATGGTAAAACTGCTGAGACTGAGACAGCACAAAGGCAGAAACCATCTCGAATCCAAAAAAAGGCCAGCGTTCCTTTATCCACTATAGTGCCATCCCCACCTCTATAGCTAATAATAATAATACTTAAGGAGATCCTAAAAAGAGTACAAATCAGGAGGTAGTGGGCCATCTTCATTGACTGGAATAACTGAAGCTGCAGTTCTACATGCAGCGAGTGCCCTTCGGGAATGGCAAGTTCACATATTCCACACCTTGTCTGCCTGACCCAGGTAGTGGCAGCCATCTAAATCTAAGTCCATCCATTTTTTTCCTAATGTACAAATCAGAGCAGATGAAATCAAGATATAATCCATGCTTTTTTGTAGCACTAGAAAGAGAAACTTTCCATGGTAGAGAGTAGTTTTAATTGTGACAGCCCGGCTCCGGGGTCTGCCGCACACTTTGGTAAAGTGGTTGTGGGGAGGATGGAAATCTCAGAAAACTGGGGGGTGGGAGGTGTGAGGAGAGAGGACGCACAGTGGTAGAGTTTTCTATGAAAGGTTTCACTGAACTCCAGCGAGGGCTTTCCTGAAACTTGCCGTCCACTAGAGTGCACTAGGAGTGCGATTTCATTACCTGAGCTGTGCGTACCATTTGCCTTTAAAATGTTGAAATTAGCACTATGTAAGGTAACTTAAGGGATTTGACAGGGTTCACAGAGAATGTGGTTAGTGTTTGCCCCTGACATCTTTTGATCAATTCTTATATGTCAGGGTGGAATTTAACCTGATTGGCTTTGGGGTCTGCCCCAGAGATGGCTGTGCACACTGCCAGGTGTGCTAGCATGAGTCTTGCAGGCATAGCCTAGGGGCTCTGTCTGGCCCCTTGTGCCCTTCTGAGGCAGCTTTGGGAATGCTGACCGTGGAGCCTGGCTGTGGAGGGAGTCCTCTTCAAGTGTGAGCCAGATGAAACCTAAAGGAGTCCTTGAAGCTGTGGAGAAAACTGGCTGATGTGTCCCCCCTCATGATGGCACAGGGCTGTTTTTCGAGGAGATTCTCGGCAGTTAATTTATGTCATTCATATAATAGACCAGGCATGTACAACAAACTCATGCACAATTGCTCTGCCCTGTGAAATATCAGTGATCCAAACTGTTAAAAGCATCAAGATTTGTGGTGATAAAGGTTTACTACATCAAGGCAAGGAATAGCGGCATTTGAAGATTGAATACCTGGCAGCCAGGTTTTCTAGAGGTGCTTGGCTGACTGCTGTTGGGCACAATTCTCCACTGACGTACTTTCTCAGTCTCCGTGCAGCGTCTAACCACGACATCTCGCTGAGGCTCCTGGGCCATCTCCTAAGACATGTTTCATGACTAATGTGAGTGTGGGTATTAGTGCCAGTCATTCCTGCTGGTGGGGCACAGGTCTTCCTGGGATTCTGCAGAAATGAAACCATTGTATTCATGGGGTGCTCCCTCCCCAGACTATACACCAAACTGATGGCTCATTTAGCACAAGACAAGTACCATGGTACTTTGTGTAATTTCCTCCAGTCAGGGGCAGTCTCAGGAATGACCTCCATCTTGATGGCTACAGGTGGAATAACCCATGTTCTGAATTTCATATTAAGTTTTTATGGTACTTCTTGTGTGGGTTTTTTTTTCATTGTTGATTTTTTGTTGTTTTGAAAGAAGATTTTGCTGTGCAGTTCATCGTGGCCCTGAACTCATTTTGTAGCCAGACTGGCCTCAGACTTGGTAGCAATCTTCTGCTTCAGCCTGGGATTACGGACATGCACCACACCACACCCATGGTGAGCACAACTTTGGTGGGGGAGCAGGAGCTGCTTTGTCCCTTTTCTGTTGCGAGTGTTCGTTCCTGTGTCAGTGCACCTGGCTGCCTCTGGCTCCCAGAACTTGGGCAGAGGCCGAAGCAGGAGGAGCAAGGACAAGGGAGGCCTTGCCTCAGGGGTGCAATGTGTCTGGGCACTCTGGTCTCCAAGATTCATCTTGGGGCCAGGTACGTGTATATAACACAGCTTGTTTCCTTTTTAAATCCCATGCCCCTTTCCACCTCCTACCCTCCCTCTCTAAATCCCCTTTCCTCATTTTCATTATTATTATTATTATTATTATTATTATTATTCTTGGCTCCTATTGATGGCATGTTTACAGTCATAGATATTCAGTACCTATAAATGGCAGATTTTAGAGCTGATTTTCCTTCCTAGCAATTAAATTTTTATACTGTATATTTCACATTCATGTGTAGAGTCAGACAAGAAATGAGAGTACTACACTTGTATAATTTGGTGATTCTTAACAAAGTAATATTTTAAGATTAATGATTTTGGGTATGGAAACAAGGAAGTGGGTCTCTACACACACCAGCGTCCCAGTCATTTACCTCTTCACAGAGATGCAGCATCTGATAGCTAGAGCTCTGGGGCCGCAACTTTGGTGGAGCAGCACCTGCAGGCTCTAGGTGGGAATCTTCAGTCCCAAGGTCCATGAGCACAGCACCCCACATCTGAACACTTGAGAGTTGGGGGGCTTACTTTGTGGCCCAGGCTGGTCTCGAACTCACAACAATCCTTTTGCCTCAGCCTTCTGAGTGCTGGGATTATAGGCATGCACCACCATGCCTGGCATGTAATAATAATTCTTAAACTAAAGTTTAACTCTGTGACATAGTAACTTGGATACTTTTAACACATGCACATTTGCCAGTTACAGTTATTTCAAAATCTGAGCTACCATTTTGAACATGATCACATATCCAACATGATCTCTCTGCACTTTAGCCCTGGACAGCACCACTGACAGGTCCTATCAACACCTGAGTTCAGCGTGCTGCACACTGCCCCAGATCCCAACCTGCTGTTCCACTGCCTCCCTCAGTGTGCGGCTCTACCATGTAGCCTCACCCCACAGTCAGGACTAAGGCTTGTCCCCAGCTTCCTTCTCCCCCTCATTCTCCATGTTCAGCTACCATGGCCTGTTGCTACCTCTCCTGGGGAGTGCATTGTGTGTACTTCTTTTCCACTGCTCCTACCAGGAAAGATATCTGTGGGCCTGGACCTCACCTCCAGTCTGGTTTTTAGTATGCATACAGCCTGTCCTTCCAAAGAGCAAGTCTGATGCAGCTTACTTCTGCTTGAGCCTCCCTTTTCCTTCCCCTTACCCAGCCTCTTTTTCTTTCATGCATGTTGTATTTTTAATTTGTTTTTCCGTATGAGGGAGAACTTACGATTCTTGACTTTCTGTTTAATGTTTCATATTCAGTGTTCTTTTCACTTAACATGGTGGTCTTCCCACTTAAGTATTTTCCAGTGAATAACATAGTTTTATTTTATGGCCAGATAATATTATGCCTACCATGTTTTCTTTATTGCATTCCTATTGATGGGCTCCTGGGCTGTTCCCATAGCTTAGCTATTCCGAATTATACATGGTAAACATAGCTATCCCTGTAGTACGCTAGTTTTTTCTAGAATATACTGGTGAATCCGCTTTTGTGTAAGGGAGAATCCAGTTCTGCCAGACGGGCGCCTCACTCTGAGGCTTAGTTTGGATTCATCTTTTATCACACCTCCACCTGGTACTCTGCCTGTTTTTTCAAAACAACTTTTAGCTTCACAGCAGTTTGTCTTACTTTTGGGTCTTTGGGGAAACTTCCTCTCTGAAACATACTGTCGCCCACACCCATGGCACAACTGTGCTCCTTCCAGTCCTCTCCTGAAGTCCCCAGCAGGAGCATCCAGCTCAGGGCATTGCCTGCTGCAGGAGTCACCAGGGCCGGCTGGTTCTCACGTGGCGCCCATCTGTGTAGGTGGCTTGTAGAAGACACCTCATGAGGTGTGGCCATGGATCTAAATTCTAGCCTCTAGCATATAGCAGGAAGTGTAATGTGTGTCTTCTGAAAAGTATATTGAAAAGGAGGAAAATGCCATCTTTTTTTATCTTAAGACTCACTGAAGGCAGGATGCACCAACAGGTGGCTGAAAGTGGAGCTGCCATCTCTAGCTAGGCAGCAGGTGGAAGTCCTGTGTTGAAAATTGAAGTTAAAAGCCGGTGGTCCCGAGGACAGTGAATTACACCTGTGCCCTGGAACTGTCTACTTGTTCTTTTGTGTAAAAGAAGTCAGCTCCATTAAAGCCACAGGATACATTTGCTGAACCAATCCTGACTGATGAAGCTCTGCTGCCCTCACCAGTTGCTGGAGAGCGTTGGGGTCCTGGAGGGCAGGTGTCCTGCTCACTCTCAGCATCTCTTGATCTCAGCCTGACTGTGGGCTTTATGTTCAAAAAGATTTATCCCGTGAATGGCACAAATTTATCTGGCAAACTGGTTTGGACGTGAGATTTTATCATTAAACCCCAATCTTTAGTGCAGCAGTTAAATTGGTTGAGTGGAGTTGTCTAGGCTGGGTTTGAACTTAGGGTCCCCCTGTCTCTTCCTTGCAGAGTGCTGGGTTTACAGACATGTACCGTGTTGTGTGGGTCTCATGTCTCTTGCTTGCCAGGCAGGCATTGTGTCACTGAGCTGCATCCCTGGACCTCACTGTGCTTTTATTTTGTATTTAGGACAGGGTTTACAGGGTCTCACTGTGTAGATCAGATTCCTAAATGCTGGGATTACAGGTGTGTGCTGCCACGCCCACTCTCAATCTCAGTGTGTCCTGGGGGTGGGGCCGGCATGGCAGGCATCAGGATCGAATTCCATTTGGCTAGTCCTTTCTCAGGTTTTTAGAACCTCATCGTGGCCAGCTTTCCCTTGCCATCTCTAGTGAACACCCACCTACCCCATCCCTGCCCCATTCCAGCATGGTTCTGTTGCTTGTCTGGACAGTTGTAGCTCTGGTCATTTGGCCGATAAAAGGCTTCTCTTTGGGGCTGATTTGATTTTTCTGTGATTCTTTGCCCCAACTCTGGGCCAGCTAGTGCCCTTTCCTAAATCTTAGAGCACAGCTAAGCTTTAGTAATAAGCAGTAAGTGAAGACGTGGTGTTGGCAATAACACATTAGAATCTGTTTTCAAAAGACAAAGGAGCTGGAGAGATAGCTCAGCATCTGAGCGCCTGCCTGACAAGTACAGGCTTGATCTCAGGTATCGCATGCTGTTCTGGCCCTGGAACCCTTGATGTGTGGTGCATGCCTGTAATTCTAGTGCTGGGGAGGCCAAGACAGGAGGATCACTAGAACTCTGCACTGTGTAGTGAGACCCTCTACCAAGTAAATAAGATTTTTTTATTTTTTTATTTTTATTTTTATTTTTTTTTTGTCTTTTTGAGACAGGGTCTCACTATGCAATTCAAGCTGGCCTTAAGCTCACTTTGTAGCTCAGGCTGGTCTCGAACTCACAACAATCCTCCTGCCTCAGCCTCCCCAGTGCTGGGATTACAGGCATGCGCCACCACGCCCGGCAAGATTTTTTTAAAGACAGTGAAATCGCTTAAGTAATAAAATATCCAAATTCAAACAAGTTTAAAGTTCCGCTTTTGTCAATTCTTCTCAATCAAATTTCCCTGGCAAATTATAGGGCAACATAGATTTAAACTGCAGTTTATAAAATGTGAGACCCCTGGAGACTTGTTCTGCAACAGAAGGCTGCCTTTGTGTCCCTGGAGGGCATCCTGAACATTTAAGAAACAATGGTAAGAGAACAAACACCCCATTTGCAGAATGCGTTTCACCTGGGATGTTATTCCTGGACCCTGATCTCAGAGGAAGACCCTGATCATCAAGACCCTGATCATCAAGAAAGCGTTACAATTCCTAGCCTATGACCAACAGATCCAGTGAGCCTTGGAAGCCAGAGTTCTACCCTGAGTGTAACATCACAATAAGGAAGTCTGTGCTAGACACTCCTGTACTGGTGTCCTGCCTCAGTTGTCTGGTGGCAATCGCAAATTCCTTGCAGATAAAGGAAATTATTCTGAAATCTGTATGACCTTAAATGATGAATAAAGCAATTCCAGGATCCCAGATCTTCATAGAAACTTTTCTATTTGGGGAGTCTGACACCTGGCTCACAGCTTGTTATTTCCTTTTTCTCATTCACCATTTTGGATTTACATGCATTTGAAATGTTCTATATTTAGTGTAACTCTTTCCCCAAATGGAATTAACTCTTTCAGAGGAAGGTAGCTCTACCTCTTTACTGAAGGTATATATCTCAATTCAAACTTTGTCAGATTTATTTGGGTTTTGGGTATTTTGGGGGGAGGAGTTGGTGCTGAGTTTTGAGCATAGGAACTTACATACGCTGAGCATGTACTCTGCCACCGAGCTATACATCCCCAGCCCAATGCACAGTTATTTTAATTTCTTTTTTTTTCTGAGAATGATATAACATAGGTTAGAGGGGTATGGTGGCCTGTAATCCCAGCACTCAGAAGGCTGGGCAGGAGAATCACTGAGAGCTGGAGACAAGCTGGGGTTACAGAGTGAGCTCAAGGTCAACCTGAATTGCATAGCAAGACTCTAAAAGACAAAAAATAAAAAAAAACAAAAAAAATAACATAGGAAGGTTATAAGTTTAAAAAGAAAGAAAGAAAGGCTGATCTTATTTCAAGAAACTGAATTTTATGCTGAACTTTTTTTTTTTTTTTGAATCAGGGATTGAACTCAGGCCCTTGCTCTTGCCAAGGAAGCACTTATTCCACTGAGCTGTCTCCCTGGCCCCTAAACTGAATTTTATGTCAAGTTATAGATGATGGTGCTTTGGGAATTTAAATTATATGTCTTCCATTTATGAATTAGAAAATACCGCCTATTGATGTACATATTTATTTAGCAATCCATAGAAGTAGCTATTTTAAAAGTTAGTTGGGGATGGTGGCACATGCCTGTAATACCAGCAGTTGGGAGGCAGAGGCAGGAGGACTGTCATGTAGAGTAGGCCAGCCTGAAATACATAACAAGAACCTGTCTCAAAATACAAAAGCAAAAAGTACTTTGCAACAATCAAAAACAATCCCTCTTTGATAGAAGTGATAAGCTACTATGTAAGTGAAGCTCTTTTAATTTGTTAAATTCAACTTTTTACCTGTCCCCCCCCCCCCCCCAAGCAGGGATTGAACTCGGGCCCCTGCACTTGCCTGGCAAGTGTTTATTACTGATCCATCTCCCGTGCCCCTCACCTGTTATCTTAATGCATGCAGTCTTTTTTGAAAATGTTTTATTTATTTATTTATTTTGTCTTTTTGAGACAGGGTCTCACTATGCAGTTCAGGCTGGCCTTAAGTTCACTTTGTAGCTCAGGCTGGTCTCGAACTCACAATAATCCTCCTGCCTCAGCCTCCCAAGTGCTGGGATTACAGGTATGCGCCACCACACCTGGCAGTCTTTTTTTTAAAATAGGGTCTACAGGGTCTCACTATGTAGTGATCCTCCTATTTTCAGTATCTCAAAAATCTGGGATTACAGGTATGCGCCACCATGCCCAGTCTCAGCACACCCTGGCGGGTGGGGCCAGCACAGCATGCTGGGGATCAAACTCTGGGCCTGTGCTTTGCCTAAACAGGTGCTTTAATCTGCTGAGCTATTTGGCAAGCCTGTATGCAGTTTTCCACTGTTGCTATTTTAAGCCTAGGTGCTGCCAGAGATTATATAGTCTTTGAACCCTGTCTTGATCAAAAAGCTAGAAAGAGATTCATTACTTGTGTAGACAGAATTATGTACACACATGTGTGACATGTGAATGTATAACATGTATGTACCTACTTGTTAATTTATAGACAGCCCTGACACTGAACGGATCAGCTCAGTCAGGTGAAGAGACCTATCTTTTGGCTTTCTGTTAAACAAATCAGGAAGCCAATTTACAATGCAAATGTAAATTGTAACTCAAATTTTAAAATGGTAGAATCAGAGCAAAAGAGAATTTCCTGACTTGAATCTTTAATGCTACCTACCTTTCTTGATTTCCAAAGAAGAAGAGCTATCAAAATTTGGGAGTGAACTATAGATTTAAAAATGAATGTAGAAAGTTTATAAATAGCCATAGTCTACTCCAGAGTATTCTAGACAGGAACTGGAAAGTGGTTGTCATTTATGTAGGAGAAAGTCTAATAGGGAATTTGCTTAGATACAGCCTGCATGAATGAACATAAGGAGACTGAACAGCTAAAACCTGAGACTAGCCTTGACCACATAGTGAGACCCTGTTCCAAAACATAACAAAATATATAGCATAAACTGAAATGAAATACTTTTAGAAAAGTAATTAACTGGGAGTTTCTGCTACATTAGTGAAAGTATGGGTGACCAAGACTACACACCCTTTCTAATAGCATTTGCTGTGGTTTATTTACTGTGCTTCTCCCTCCCCCCAATAGGCTCATGTCTTGGGCCTTGGTCTTCAAAGAAGCATAGAAGTTGTTCAGCCTCAAGGATATTCAAAGAGGGTTTGACTGAAGTTATGCCACATAAGCCCTCAAATGCTCTGAAAAGATATGGTGCTTCAAAAATCCTGTTTTTGTTTAAGATAGGGTTTTGCTATATCATCTAGCCTAGCCTTGAACTCACCGTGTGACCCTAGGCTGTCCTCAAATTCATGGTAATCTTCCTGCCTCAGCCTCCCTGGGATTACAGGTGTGCACTGCCATGCCTGGCTTCAAAAATCCTGATTTTCCTTTAAGGAAATGAAACTCTTGAGTGATTACTATCTTCTCAGGGCATCTCAGATGATGAGGCTTTGTCTTAGGAAATCCAAGAAAAGCAAGAAGCAGAAGCAACCAGGGCCAGGGAGATGGCTCAGTGGAATAAATGCTTCCCTGGCAAGCACAAGGGCCTGGATTCAATCCCTGGTTCTGAAAAAAAAAAAAAAAATTTAGGGCCGATGGTATAGCTCAGCGGACTAAGTGCTTGCTTAGGTAAGCTCAGGGGCCAGAGTTTGATCCCTGATGGAGTCCAGGCAAGGTGGCGCTCACCTGTAATCCCAACACTAGGGAGGCAGCAATCAGGAGGAGGATCACTGAGTCTGGGCTGCATAGTGAGACCCTGCACAAAAAACACAACACAACAAAACAAAAAACCCTAAAAAAAAAAAAAAAAACAACCATCCCAGTTCCTGGACACCCCATGGGCCCATAATATCGCTGTGCTTAGGGTCCGAGACAGCAGCCTCCTCCTCTGCAACTCCGTGCACTGCTCCCTGTGCTACTGACACCTTCATTGGTGCTCAGTTCTTGCTTCCAGTACTTCTAGCAATGCTAGCTGTTCATACCCTTGGGTAAACTTCTCTTTACTCTTTCTACGACTTCTCGTGAATTTATAGTCTCCCTTTTTTCTCCTCTTGAGTCATTGTCAAGTAAGCCACAGGCAGGAGCTGACTAGCACTATTCCGTAGCACTATTCTTGGGAAGAAGGCTCCAGCCAGGTGGCCTCTAATATGTCCCCTCATCTTCCTATTCAGGTGATAGAATTGCATGGTGGAGATTTTAAAGATGCATAACCAAGCCACCTCCTTAAAGACTTCAGTGCAATAGATCTGGGCTGTTTCCTACTAGACTTATTTATAAGAGGTGCTCTGTGTGATTCTAAAATACTGCTTTAGGTGGCCATGTGCCTATCAGGTATGCACTTTTGTCTAATCAATTATGTTCAGGATCTCAGAGTTAACCACCTAAATGAGGGAAACTAAGGCATTCTTGATTTAGGATAACAGGGTCAACTCCCCAAGAGTGAGGGAATCTATTATTATCGTTATAATTATTAAGATAGGGTCTGGTCTCACTATGTAGACCAGGTTGTCCTGGAACTGATGACCCTCCATCCTTAGTCTCCTGAGTGCTGGGATTGCAGGAGTGTGCCACCACACCCCAGTGGAAAGCTGATTAAGCTGCTATTTTATGAAGAGAGCAGAATACCTGGCTGCTCTATGTGGCTTTGTCTCACTGAACACCATGTTAGAAGTAGGTGGTCCTGGGGCCAGGGAGATGGCTCAGTGGAATAAGCACTTCCCTGGCAAGTGCAAGGGTCTGAGTTCAGTCCCCAGGTTTGCAAATAAATAAATAAATAGATAGATAAAAAGAAAAAAGAAGTAGATGGTCCACCGGGAGCAGGAAAAGAGCCCATTGCAGGAGATGAATTTTAGCGTCCACTCGAGCAGCATGAAATTACACTTTATTTGTGCTTCTGGTTCTTTGATAGATGAGCCATTTTCTTAAGAACTACCTCTTGAATCTTCTGCCTGGGAACTAGTTTCTCCCTTTCCCTAGCGTATATCTTGCTATATTGCCCCTGAATTTGAACACCTGAGCTCAAGTGACCCCCACCTCAACCTCCTGAGCGCTGGAAGGATCAGTGCATGCCACGACACCTGGCCTCATGCCTGCAAACTTTAAGCCCAAAGCAACTTCTGTCACATGCCTATAGAAACAAAACCTGGAGTGCACATTCGTGAGAGCTCTCTCAGGTGTAAGGAGCTACAGTGACTACGGCGTCACTCTAGCCCTGAACTAGTTTCCAGCCTTCCAGAGCTAGCAACTCAATTATAAAATCCCCAGAGGTAGTTCATCTGTAGTAAAAATGACTCTTACTCAAATTCAATATATATATTATGGCAGGGTCTCACTATGCAGTTCAGCTAGACCTTGAACTTATTTTGTAGCCCAGGCTGGCCTCAGACTCGTAGGAATCTTCCTCCCTCAGCGTGGGATTACATACCTGTCACACCAGACAGTAACTGTGCCCAAGACCTTTATAAAGTAAAAAATTATTCCAACTTCTGGGATAATCAGATAGCATCACTTACACTTTCTGCTGGTCAGAAATTCAGATGAAGTCAAGAGGCTGCTGACCTCAGTGCCCCCGTGCTGGTGGGTTCGCTGGAGAGTCAAGGGCTGGGAAATAGAATCAATGAAGCTTCTTCATCTGGTGGCTGACACTGCATGGTCTGAGGTCTTAGCGGGGACACGTGTGTGACCTCCTTGTGCTGATTGAGCTTCCTCGCAACATGGCCATCCAATAATCTGAAAGCTATATTTAGCAATCAAGAGAATGGGCAGCTCTATTTGTCATTCAAAAGAATGTTGATTTTTATGACTTAACAAAGTAGATTTAAAACAATAATTTACAGATAAAGTAAAACTGTGGCTTGTCTTCCAGAAGTCAAATACAGTCATCCCTTGATCTCCATGGTGGATTAGCTCCAAGAATCCTTGAGGATACCAAAGTAGGCAAATACTCAAATCTCCTTTATTAGGTGTTGCATTTGTGTATACATCCTGTGTAGTTTAAACCATGTAGGTTATTTCTAATATCTAATACCATGTAAGTGCTCTGTAAATAGTTGTTATCCTGTATTTTTAAAGGAAGAATAAGCCCAAACATTCTTTTTTTTTTTTGTATTTTAATACAGGGTCTACAGGGTTTCACTATGTGGATTGGACTTGTAGGGATTCACCTGTGTTCAGCCTCCCAAGGCTGGGATTATAGGCACGTGCCACCAAGCCCAGTCTCAATTGCTGGCTCAGTGTGCCCAAGGGGTGGATCAAAGCCCAGCCCCTGCATTTTCCTAAGCAGGCACTTTAATCCACTGAGCTATTTGGCCGGCCCTTCCGCATGAATATTTTTTACTTTCAAGGACTTGAATTCACAAATGGACTGAAGGACCAGCTGTGCAGGACAGACGGCCACCGCTGCATTGCCTCCACGCTACAACGTGGTGCATGCTGTGCTAACTCTGAACAACCTTGGAATCTTTCAGAATCTTATGCTTTAACGTTGCTGGAGTAATTGTGACAAGGGCACTAGGACTCCGGACCCAGATGGAAAGCTGTCTGCCATTCCTCCATTCCTCTTTTAGTGTTTTTGGACAGAATCTCACTGTGTAGTTGGGGCTGACCTTGAGCTCACTTAGCAGCACAGGCTGGTCTGGAACTCGCAAAAGAATCTCCTGCCTCAGGCTCCCAAATGCTGGGATTACAGGTGTGTACCACCACGCCTAGCTGCCATTCCTCCTAAGGAGGATGAGGTCTACGTAGCTGTGGATTCCAAGCCAAATGAATCTCCTACTGACACAAGTGACCTTGTGAGCTCAAGTCCAGTCTATCCCACTTACTCTGGTTCCATGCATAGAACTCCTTTATAGAGGGTAACCTCCTCTATAAAGCATGCAGATATTGCTATGGTTTATGTCCGAGATGTTCCCCAAAGACACATACAGAGGAGGGACCTGGCCAGAAAGGAGAGGGCACTGGGTGTGTGACCTAGCAGCTTGTGTTTTGTCCCTGACTCCTCGTTTCAGCTTCCAGCTGCTGGGACGTGAGCACCTTCCCTCTCTGCAGCGCTCCTGCCATGCTGCTGCCGCGTAAGCCAGCTGACCATGAATGCACCCCCTGGAAACCAAGCCAAATGAATCTCTCTTCTTCTAAGCTGTGTTGGCGGTTTTGTTCCAACAATGAGAAGGCAAGGGAGACACATAAAAACACAACCTATTCTATCACTTGCTTTAGTTTGCTTACATTTTTTTTTCCACAAAGATAACTGACTTCATTTATTATAGCTATATGGCAACATGTACATGTTTAGCATACGTGCTAAATTCGGAGCATAACCAGGTGTGGTGGTGCATGCCTGTAATAGTAGTGCTTGGAAGGCTAAGGAAAGAGGATCCTGGGCTTCAGGCCATCTTGAACTCATGATGAGTTCAAGGCCAGTCTGGACTACACAGCAAGACTCTCCAAAAAAATCCCAAACATCGGTAATATGATTTTTTTTTTTTTGGTCTTTTTGAGACAGGGTCTCACTATGCAGTTCAGTCTGGCCTTAAGCTCACTTTGTAGCTCAGGCTGGTCTCGAACTCACAACAATCCTCCTGCCTCAGCCTCCCGAGTGCTGGGATTACAGGCATGCGCCACCATGCCCGGCTGGTAATATGATATTTACTAGAAAATATATCCTCTTACTCTAGATAAACATGTTGTTTGCCTCATGTCCTTGGTTTAGAAGATAATACCTAGCCTGGGGTGGAGGCTCACACCTTTAATCCCAGCACTCTGGAGGCTGAGGCAAGAGGATTACAGTGAGTTCAATGCCGCCCTGGCTACACAGTGAATTCAAAGCCAGCCTGCACTACAGAGTGACACCCTATCTCCAAAAACAGATACATTAAATCTTTGTGTTCAAGTGAATTGTAGTCTTCAACTGAAGGAGATTGGAAGCACCTAGGAGTAAGGTCTTTCTGTACTGTACTTTTGTCTTCTGTCCTATATCATTTGAAGTGATTCATAGAATATATAATCCTCCCCAGCACATCTACAATGAGCTGAAGCCCAGGATTTGGAGACACATCTATTTACTTCTGGATCTGCAATAGTTGATACATCAACTTGAGAAATTTCGAAGTTTAACTAAGTGACTCAGTAGGGGTGGGGCTCACTTTGAGCACACCCTGAGCCTGTGCAAGAGGAGGGCAGGGAGATGGTGGGTGCTGCATTCACCTGCTCTAGGGGTGGCAGCCTGCTTACCATACAAGGGAGGCAAGCAGGAGTGCTCTTCCTCCTGCATGCTCTTGCTGCTTTTTCTATCTTCTGCCTCCTTGAGTTGTTGCCCCCTGCCATGTGCCACTCTGCCCTGGATCCAACTGAGTCCTCCAAAAACTGTGAGTTAAATAAACTTATTATTATTATTACTATTTTCAGAGCCAGGGATTAAACTCAGGCCCTTGTGCTTGCCAGGGAAACACTTATTCTACTGAGCCATCTCCCCGGCTCTTATAAACTTAATTTTGAGTGTTGGATATTTTGTCCTAGCAATGAGAAAAAAGTAACCAAGACAGGATCATTCCCAAAATATCAATGCTCAATCTCTGGTGGTCTGGGGTTTATATAGGATAAGCAAGCAGGAAGTGGAGGCAGAATGGCGGGTCGGATGGGGATTGGATCTTCCAATGTGCATCGTAGTGACCACCTAGGCATCACAGTGGCCAGCCCTTTCTAAGACACAAAAGTAACAGGGACTGTAAGGGAGCTATCACTCAGACAACTAACAAACTGAAATATACTGGCAGGGGGTGGGGGCCATCTTCAGCTATACCCTAAAGTGAGTCTTAGAGTGCCTCTTCCCTGAAGCAAACCCTAACTGAGGTGACATTCGCCCACCTCCCTTTATGGACCTCGCATCACAGGTGTCCTTTCCCCTGCCCAGAGGGGGGACGCCTACCTGGACATGAAGAAAAGTTGGGATAAGTAGGACCTGTGGTTTTCCCTCCTCCTCTTCCCAGTAGATCAGACCATTTTGTCCAATCCTGTTTCTACATGGCTGCTTCTCTTCATTAAGCTGAAGTCTTACCCCAACAGACAGTTCTCCCTGGATCTCTGAGTCTGCCTTTCCAAAGTCGGTAAGCTTTACCCATTAAACTTGCTATGTTTTTCTCTTGCTGACACATTTTTGGTTGTAAGTGTGTTGGCTGTGACCCTTATATTGAAAGAGGAAAGATAACACTTTGTCATCCCTATTTTCAACTATTCATTTTTAAAAAGGTATATATATATATATATATATATATATATATATATATATATATATGTAGCTTAGTCACTTTTTCAATGGGCTGGGCTTCACACTGATGAGCAAGAAGGAAGTGGAGGCAGAATGGTGGGTCAGTTGGGAGTTGGATCAAAGGTTAATTTTACTTCTTCATTTCATGGAACCTTGACAACATTGATTTGTTGGTCAAATAAAAAACAAAGTCACACTTAATTTTGGAGACAATATTCAATATTCTTTGATGTAGGCTTGCTCCGCTTCTGTTCTACTAAGTTTTCAAGTCGATGATGTCTCTCTTTCATAAAAGCAAAATAAAATGGCACTGCATTGGGCTGTGGGTCAAACCACCTTCCTGCCTTTGAAGATGCTGTCCTTCTCGTTTGTGTTTGCTGGAATTCCTCTGCATTAAGAAGTGAGCCATTGATTTATATGAGGAAGTCTTTGCTATTTTTGAGACGTTTCCAGAAATTACATTAATCATCTTTGACATTGTGTTGCCTAAAATGAAAGCCTTGAAGATTTTAAGTTTCTCTGAGCATTTCTTTTAATTTTTGTTTGTTTGTGTTTTCTACAGGGTGTTCAGGCTCTCGCTACGTAGATCTGACTTGTGATTCTCCTGTTTTCAGCCTCCCACATGCTGAAAATTACCAGCACATGCCACCACACATAGTCTCAATCACTGTCTCAGGGCACCGCAGGGGCGGGGCCTGCAGGGCACAGCCCGGATTGAGCCCTGGCTGCCGTGCTCTGCCTAAGCAGGCACTTTAGCTCGCTGAGCTATGCGGCCAGCACTTGAGCCTTTTTTTTTTAAATTCAATTTTTATTTTTTTCAGTCTTTGAGACAAGATTGTTTCACTATGTGGTTCATACTGGCATCGAATTCACTTTGTAGCCCAGGCTGGCTTCGAGTTTATAGCCTCCAAGTGCTGGGATTACAGGTATGCAGCACCACACCTGGCCTGGGCTCTCTGAACATTTTTATGGACTTGGTAGAGATAAATACATTTATTTGTCAAGAAAGAGAGAAAGAGAGAGGAATACTATAAGAATAAAAGTTGATGCCTTCATCCTCATCAGGATAATGAGAATTATTTGATATATTGATACACTTTATTTCACTAATATTATTTTACATACATAGAAATTTAAATATGTATGGTGTTTTCTATAGGTCTTGGCAAATACTAAGCTCATCTGATAGTTATTTTTTACTGATTTATAATTACAGTTATGAAATGGCCCTTACACAGTGTCTAAGGTTAGACAAATTGTCAGTTTCATTCAAGGTTAGAATTGAAAACTACTGATTTTTTAAATTTTCATTTATTTTTTAGACAGAGTCTTGCTGTGTAGTTCAGGCTGGCCTTGAACTCACTAACACGCAGGCTGGCCTGACAGCAATCTTCCCTCTGAGTTCTGGGATAGCATATGTGTGTCACAAGGCCTCACTCAAGATCTATTGATTGAAGTCCTTTTCACTTCATCCTACCACAAGGGCTTTCCTCCATCTTCTGGAACATGCATTGCTCCCCATGACAGTTTCTTGCCAAATGTCCCCATAAAGCCTCATGTGCTCATTGACTTGGATCATGGGGTACAATATTCATTAGTGGGCTAGTCCTCTGATGAGTTCATACCTAAACATGGTGCTGGGCGGGAAGCTGGTTTGGAGAAGGCAGGTCACTGTGGGTGCATCCCAGAAGGGGGTACTCACGTCCCTCCTCCTCCCTTGATCCCCGGACCACTACCTGCCGGCCTGCCATGCCGTGAGCTGTAGTTTTTTCAGATTGGTTTTCCTCCATATGCTTCTGCATTTGATTCTTTACTTCAGATGCTATTAATTCAGATATTTCTTTTTTTTTTTATTTCTGATCTGAGTTACTCTGTACCTTCCTACAGTTATTCCTTTATTTTAGACGCTATTGATTCAGAGATTTCAGCTGTGTGATTTCCACTTTCTTTTTTTTTTTTTTTTTTCGGAGGCTTTACAAATTTTCTTAAATTGGAAAAGAAATACAGTCATTCTAAGCAATCCAATCATTACAGAAAAGTACAACACAAAAAACAAATGCTTCCTGTACTCCAACCTTCTGGTCCTAAATCACGAGTACTGTACAGTACACTGATGTAGAGTCTTGCATGCTTTTATTTCAATATATAATCTAACATATTAATGTAAATTTCTCTGTAACCAGTAAATATAGAACTAATTATTTTTAATTAATGGATATATAACATTCTAATATATATATATATATATATATATATATATATATATATATAATTTATTTATTTATTCCAGAACTGAGGATTGAACTCAGGCCCTTGTGCTTGCCAGAAAAGCACTTATTCTACTGAGCCATTTCCCCAGCCCTCTCTACTATAGATTTTTGTACATTCTTGTTTTAATTTTTTTTTATTTTAGGGAAGGGTTTATAGGGTGTTCGGAGTCTCACTACTTGATCAGACTTGTAGTGATCCGCCTGTTTACAGCCTCCGAAGAGCTGGGATTACAGGCACATGCCACCACACCCACTCTCAGTTGCCATCTCAGCGTGCCCTGGGGGTGGGCCAGCAAGGCAGGTCAGGTATCAACACCCCCCCACCCTCACCCCCGCTTTAATCCACTGAGCTATTTGGGTGGCCCTAGATTTTCTGTACAATGTTGCCAACCTGAATGAAGCTAAGCAGGGTCGGGCCTGGTTAGTACTTGGATGGGAGATCCACTTTCTTCTGTGCTAGTGTCCTCTGCACATGTTCTGGGTGGGCTTGGGGTCTGAGATTGTATTTTGCTCTTTCTCTTTGTCATTTTGTATAGCACTCTGATCTTTGTTGTAGAGCTTTGGTGCAGTTATAACCTTAGAACCTACTGATATTCGGGTGCAGATCTACAAAGTTTGAATTTATCTTGTTGTGCCTGGCTTGGGTCTGGCTGCTGTGCTCAGCTCCTTCCTGCTGCAGCCCTTGAGAGTGGACCTGTTGGACCCCTCTGGCAAGATGTTCTGCTCCTGGACTAGCTGTGTGGTTCTGTCCCCTACTCTCTGCAGGGACTGCAGCTGCAAAGCTTCACCTCAGGCCTGTATGCTTGGCCTGGGCTGGTTCTGAAGGGAACAAGGGGACGCAGGGGAGAGGGGAAGCTCTCTCACACACTCACAGGGTTTGGCTTGGGATGGATCTCAGGGTCCGAGAACACACAGAAGTTCTCACTTGGTGGGCTTGAAGGGGGGCTCCAGAGGTGTGGAGGGGACCTGAGGGTGTGGCAGAGGGTCTCACTCATGCAGTGTGCCTGGGTTTCCCCCAGAGAGGTCCCACAGGTGCAGGGTAGCCACGCCATGAACTGTTTGAGGCCCCTCTGCTACAGTACCTTGCCTCAGAGCCTGCCAACTGTAGACTGGAACCTCTTTAAACAAGGGGCTAAATGGATCTTCCTGCCTTTAACTTGTGGGTATTGGGTATTGCTGTGACGAAGACAGCAATTAGGACAAGAACCTAACAGGGGAAGTCATCAAATAGGGGACCCCTGTGGCAACCCCATTCTCCTGCAAGCTGTTACGGCACGTGGCAAAAAGAAAGAGCAGCAGATAAAATGTCAGTGCGACAAAGATCTGGGATGACCAGCTGTGCATGGGAACAAAGGGCCACCAGGCAGCCAGAAACTTGATATTCACTGACCATGTGGACACTGAGGGAAACGGGGAGATTAGTCGATGACTCAGAGGGCGATGGCGGTCACATGTGCATAAGGATCTTACACTGATGAGTGCACATGGTGGGGAAAGATAGCAGGTTGATAAGAAGTTTGTCCTCTCCTCTAGGTGGAGCCCTGTTGTTATTTATTTATTTATTTTTTGCTGGAACCAGGGATTGAACTCAAGCCTTTGCGATTGCCAGGGAAATGCTTATTCCACTGAGCCATCTCCCTGGTCCCCCTGTTGTTATTACTGTTCGGTTCTCAAGGAACTAGATGTCTTCAGCTGATGCAGTATTGTCCTGGCATGTCACAGCATCTCAGGCCCACTGAGGCTTCACCTGTGACCAAGGGCTCACAGAGTCCTGTTCTGCATCCCATAGCCGGCTCGGTGATAAGGTACTTGGCCTCAGGCCAGCCCTAACCACAATTTGATTATGAAATGATTTTTCACCTAACATTAAGTAGAACGTCCCTGGACACTGCCAGCTGTGGAATAGGAGCTCCAGTCCAGTCTACAAGGACACCTTGGGCTCGAACCAGTGTTGCCACAGAGATAAAGCAAATCTGCAAGTGGAAAAGACCAAAATTAGTCCAGAATTTCAAGTGCGGGTACCAGGACCCTGTCTTTCAATAGTCTGGACATCCTGTTGCAATTCCCTCAAGAATTTGATGACTGGGGGATTGTTAGAGTTACAGATTCCATTGAAAGGAAGCTGCTGCTAGCAGGTTGTAAAGGGAAAAGCTCTGTTCCCAGCTCATCCTGCCACCAGCCAGGGCTGAGGAGAGTTCCCAGGTGGAGCTGAGGAGCCAGGACTCAGCTCACCATGGAATAGGGTGTAGGGTTGCTCACTGCTGTCAAAGAAAAAAAATTTGTTGAGAGGTGTCAGTGAGCCGGGCTTAGAGGTTCAAACTGTACTCCCCTCACTCGGGAGGCTGTGACAGGAGGATCGCTGTGAGTCCTACCCAGCCTGGGCTACACAGTGAGACTCAGTCTCAAAACAAAACAAACACAAACAAAATGCAAACAATTAAAAGAAAAGAATTATAAGTCAGAAAAAGGGAAAGCCTTAAGAGAGCTACTGGTTCATACAAGAAAAGTGATAGCTTCATAGGTTAGAGGAGGCTGAAGCAAAAGGATTGCCACAAGTTCAAGACTAGCTTGGGTCATGTAGGGAATTCAAGGCCAGCCTGAGCTATATAGGAAGACTCTGTCACAAACAAACAAATAAACAAATGAAGCCCGGTGTGATGATGCATACCTGTAATCCCAGCACTTGGGAGGCTGAGGCAGAAGGTTCACTGCAAGTTCTAGACCAGCCTGGGCTGCAAAGTGAGTGAAAGGAAAGCCAGAACTGCATGAAGAGTCTGTCTCAAAAAGACAAAAAAAAGAACAACAAAAACAAACAAAATAAAGATAATGGTTCATTTTACAGATGAAACAGCCTCCCATTTTACAAAAAAAGTCACCAACCTATTGCTTGCCAGCTGGGGGTACAAAATGAGTTCAAGGCCAGCCTGAACTGCACAGTGAAAACCTGTCACAAAAAGACCAAAAAAAAAAAAAAAAAAAAAAAGAATTTGTTTACATCCGCTGAGACTAAGTGAATTTTTAATAGGGTACTTTACACTTTTTTTTGTATTTTGAGAGAGGGTTTTGTTATGCAGTTCAGGCTGGTCTTGAGATCACAAGCACTTCTACTGAGCTATCTCCCTGGGCCTTAGGGAGTTTGTAAAAGGACAAAAATCCAGGTTTCTTCTTTGCCTGAGATGGAGACCAACCAGTTATTAAAGACAGCCTGCTCTTTTCAACCTTCAATAAATGCAAACTCTCCCTGCTTGTTCTGTGTGCCTTGTCCAGTTCTTTACCCAGAACACCAAGGACTGGGAAATAATCCCATGCTACCCTCTATCCTCTATCCAGGACAGCCGGGGATGTTGTGTAAAGCCCTGGGTTCACTCCTCAGCACCACAGGAGAAAAGGTGTTCTGATCCAACAGATGCAGTGGAAGCTACTAAAGCAATTAGCCAGGACAGCAAAGCACTAAGGGAAAGTCATGCAAATTCAAAGCTATTAAACGCTAGTCTTGCTCTCGTGGATAATGGATAACATCAGGTCCTGCTTTATGAGCCAAAGAAGGAGCTGAGGTAGAATGTTTTCTCTCAGCACAGTTCACGCAGTCTTACCAGGCTGTTACCCATTCAATCAGACGAACAGGTTTTGTTTAACAGCAAAAACCTGCCAGTGATTCCCTAAGTGAATGAAGTTATTTTGTATCTCTGCTTTCTTTTCACTGTCTCCCTGCTGAACTCTGAAGGTTTCCCTTCCAATTTTCTTTTTCTTTTTCTTTTAAATGAGCAGAATATATTTATTGAGGGAAAGAAAGCTCCTGTCCAAAAGAGGGACAGGAAGAGGGCCCAAGCAGGTTGTCCCTGGGAATCCCTTTCAATTTTCATGCTTAATAAAATTTCTAAAAATAAGCAGGGAAAAGGAGGTTTTTAAAAGGGTGTATTGAGCCGGGCAGGGTGGCGCATGCCTGTAATCCCAGCACTAGGGAGGCTGAGACAGGAGGATTGTTGTGAGTTCAAGACCAGCCTGAGCTACAAAGTGAGCTTAAGGCCAGCCTGAACTGCACAGTGAGACCCTGTCTCAAAAAGACAAAAAAATAAAAATAAAAATAAAAGGGTATATTGAGACTGGGCATGGTGGCACATGCCTGTTATCCCAGCTGTTGGGAGGCTGTAAACAGGTGCACCGATCACTATGAGTCCGATCTAGTAGTGAGACCCTGAACACCCTTGTAGACCCTTCCCTAAAATACAAAAATGAGTAAATGAATAAAATAAAAAATAAAAGGGTGTTTCTTTTCCCATCTGGTTTGCGTCTCATTAAGCTGTGCCCAGTGTTTGCAGAGTCAAAGCGCATCCTGCTCTTGACCAATTCTTGGCTTAGGACAGAAGGAGCCCAGACCTTCCTCCAGAGGGAGACGGAGGCGCCCCAGAGCCCGTAACACCACCATGGCTCATCCAGGCACAGGGAGCTGGCGTGGAAGCAGCAGTAGGCCTGGTGGTGCACACCCAGGGGATCGCCAGGAACTTGAGGCCCACCTGGGCTACATAGCGAGACCCGTCCGTGACTCTACCCTCTCATTTGTTTGTTTGGTTTGGCTTTTGAGCCACAGTCTCTCAGGCTGGCCTTGAATTCACTGTGCGGCCCAGGTGGGCCTTAAGCTCCTGACCATCCTCCTGCTCCAGCCTGCCAAGTGCAACCATGCTTGGCTCTTTCTTTGGTTCTGCCTCGCCTTCCTGGCTACTCCTCTCAGTCTGAGGGCTCTGCTTCCCCATCTCTGCGATAATCACTGGTAATTTCCCTCCAAATTGCTTCTCAGGTGCTCGCTTTGGCAGCACGTATACGAAAATTGGAACGGTACAGAGAGGATTAGCATGGCCCCTGCGTAAGGATGACACGCAAAGTCCTCCTCAGGTTTCCTTTAAATTTTTACCCCTTAGCTTTCCTTCAGTGACTTTATTTGCACTATCACAGTAACAAAGGGTTCAGACTTACAAGACGAGAATCAAGGCTATCCCTGTATCAGTGTCACTAAGTCTATACTTCAGGCCCATGACACATAAATCCATGGCAGATAATTCAAGCCCTTAAATCAGCTCAGTTGATAAAGGGCAGAAATGTGATCTTAAGAAAAAGAAACATTAAGAGGGTTTGAAGAAAGTTTTGGGCTGGCCAAGTAGCTCAGCACACTGAGATAGCAATTGAGACTGGGCATGGTGCCATGCCTGTAATAGCAGCTCTTGGAAGGCTGAACACAGGTGGATCACTGTGAGTCTGATTTACATAATGAGACCCTGTAGACCCTTTCCAAAAAAAATAAATCTGAAAAATAAAGTTTTTAGGCAAAACATCTTAGATCACCCATTTCAAACAAACCAAAACTAGTCTCATGCGTTTCTCCTGTCAGCAGGCCCTTACCTTTCTGCACGTGGGCCATTTCTTCCCCATCAACTAAGACCCAAGAACTTGCTGTAGTAGGTTTCTGTACTCTCGAGAGAAACAGATGTTCTCAGTTCTAGGAAATAATGTGCCCCTCTCTCTTAAGGGCTGGCACGGTTTTGTTTTGAGATTATACTCTTTTCGTTTGGTGGAACCGGGGATTGAACTCAGCCCCTTGCACTTGCCAAGGAAGCACTTATTCTACTGAGCCATCTCCCCAGCCCCGAGGTTATACTCTTAAAAAAGTTAAGTTTACTGGTACATCTTATGTACACACAATGATCACATTCATCACCCGCAGTTTGTACCTGAACAGGATATACCTTGATTCTTTTACTTGCCACAATCCCCTGCATTCCTTTGAACCCCTCTTCCCTCCTTATTCCCTCCCTTGTATCCATTATCTCTTCTCCTTCCCATTCCCCTCCCCCTCCCTCGTTCCCCTTGCCATTGATTTGAACATTTTCTTCCTATTTCACAATATCTTTTATGCATTTCAGTCCTTCTTGATAGTTTCAGTTTCTCACACCAGAGAAACTGCAGCAGACAATTGCCCCCTTGGTTGCTCAAGTTGACTTTGGTTCCTGTTCCAGTTCCAGTTGTTTCTGTCTGTCGGAGACAGCTGGTCACGGTGATGCACATAAACTAATCCCCAGCTGACAAGCCCTTCTGCCTCTGTGTTCCGGCCTGTGATCTCATATAAGCCCTAGACCACTGTTGGGAGCGGCGCCAAACAGCTCGTTGCTTTTTGCGGTTTCCACCCTGACATATCTAGGTTAACAGCCATAGGGCGTGACGTCATATCGGCCCACCTGGGTAACTGATTGGCCCCACCTTCTCGCCTAGCAGGAAAAAAATGGCTGCCTAGCAACAGAGCGGGATTGGCTGTATGCTAATATGTGACTGCTGATGATTGGCTTAGCTATACTATATAAGCTGTTGTACTTCCGGGATCTCCCCTTCTACGAAGAAGGCAAGGTGTGTCTGAGTTTTCCTTTCTGTGCCGGACAATTGGTGGCCCGTACGGGGACTAGAAGTGTTTTGGCCGGACCAGGAAGGGAAAAGGGCTGCTGCATCTTCCTTGCTGGCGAGGCAGTTTGCTGCGGCTCTGAATCTCAGGACTCACCTTGGGTAAGCACCCCCGGTATTGAGGGGTGGGTGGTGGACGCACCACAGGTCAGCTCCGGATAAGAGGGCTGGGTCAGCTCCAAATAAAGAGAGCTGGGACTGCCCTGAAGAGGCAGGGACTGGGACTGCCCAAATAAGAGGCAGGGACCGCCGTGGACAGGCGGGAGCGCCGTAACCCGGTAGACTTTTAAAACGCCATTAAGAGGCGGAATTGAGACAGAAACAATAATGGGAGCACATAGTAGTCGTAGCTTGCAGCAAGCTATAGGCGCTCTGCTAGATTCTAAAGGAGTCAAGGTTAAGAAAAATTCTATAAAGACCTTTTTGTCATCTATTGATGAGATAGCCCCTGGTTTGTCCCCTTGGGGTCTTTAACCCTGTCTTGTTGGGAAAAACTGGGAAAAGATGTTGATTTTGCTGCTAATAATGGCCTCCTCAATCCTTGCGTGAGACCATTGTGGGCAGTCATCCGTGGTTGTCTCGTGGACACGGCTTGCAGTGACTATATTGCTGCAAGCGCCATTGCCTTGGGACACGCAAGGGCGGAGTCCCGACCACACAGCGAAGTTGATAAACAGGAAGTGGAAGAGGGGGAGGGCGGCGAGTCTAGTTCAGATGAAGAGGGAGTGTCCAAGGGCGCATATGTGGAGGCCTTAGATGAACCTCAAGAAATGAGGGCTAAAGCCACAGTTCAACTTGAACGTGACTTTGGCATGCCAGGTACCCCGAAAATTGGGCATGCCCCAGGGTGTAACCCATTTTGGTTGAGTCACCATGGCCCACCTTGTGCTGACCCGGATCCTCAGCCCGTTGTTAAGCCCACCGCCCCATCTTTGACTGTGCCTGGTGCGACCTGTACTGG
>PVKA01021381.1:0-38776 GCA_004027165.1 Ctenomys sociabilis | reverse complement strand
CGAGACCAGCCTGAGCTACAAAGTGAGCTTAAGGCCAGCCTGAACTGCACAGTGAGACCCTGTCTCAAAAAAGACAAAAAAAAAAAAAAAAAAAAAAAAAGATTTGTCTTATATAGTTGGGTGTTCCTGTGTTTGGTGCATAGATATTTATGAGTGTTACCTCTTGTTCTTGAATGTTTCCCGTAACCAATATATAGTGGCCTTCTTTGTGTCGTTTGATCATTCTTGGTTTGAAGTTGAGACTGTCTGAGAACAGAGTTGTTACCCCTGCTTTTTTCTGAGGTGATGGGGCATGTAGTATTGTTTTCCATCCTTTGACTTTGATCCTATGAATGTCCTTTTGCATTAAGTGTGTTTCTTGTATACAGCATATTGTTAGATTTTGTTTCCTAATCCACTGTGCCACAATTCTTAATTGGTGAATTGAGTTCATTTACACTGATGGTTATAATTGACATGTACTGACTTATGATTGTCATGATATTTACCTGCTGTTGTTTATTCTTTTGTATCCTATGTTTAATTATCTGTCGTGTTTAGTGGGTTTCTTCTGTTCTCATTTGTGGAGTTCTGGTCATTGTGGTCTCTCTCTAGAACATCTTTCAGTAGTCTGTGTATGGATGGCTTTTTTCATCATGAAATTCTTTAGTTGTTCTTTGTTGTGGAAGTATTTCACTTCTCCATCAAACTTGAAAGAGAGTTTTGCAAGGTGTAATAGTCTCGCCTGGAATTTGTTTTCATAGAGGACTTGAAGAACTCTCTTCAATGCTCTCCTTGCCTTCATGGTTTGTATAGAGAAGTCGGCTGTTATTCTGATGGGTTTTCCTTTGAATGTGATGTGCTTCTTCTCTCTCTCAGCTTTCAGTATATTATTCTTGTGTTGGATTTCTGGGATCTTGACTATTATATGTCTTGGTGTGTTTTTACTTGGGTTGAAGTTATTTGATGTTCCGTATGCTTCGGTTACCTGAATGTTGGTTTGTTTCCTCATATTTTGGAAGTTTTCTGCAATTATTTCTCCCCGAATTCTTTTTATATCATTTGTATTGAGTCCTTCTTTCTCAGTGATGCCAATTAATCTCACATTGTTCATCTTGGCGTCATCTTTCAGGTGATGGATTATTTTTCCTGCTTTCTCGTTCTTTTTAGTAGATCCTTTCTCACCTTTTCACTAGCTGCACCAGTGTCCTCAAGATCTGAAACTCTGTCTTTGCTTTCACTCAAACGGTTTTGTAGATTCGTGATCGATATTTTTAGTTCTTCTATATCTCTTTGACTCTACTTCATGCGTTTTATTTCTTTTCTGTATTGCTCATTCCAGGATTCTGTCATATTTCTGATCTCTATTTTTTTTTTTTTTTAATCCATGTCTTCTTTAGAAGTTCTATTAATTCTTTTTCTTTAGAGTTTCTTCCAAATTGGGTTTCCTCTCTATATTTCCGGAATTGTTTCTGTATTTCTCATGGTATGATTCCAAATAATTCTTTTTTGATTTCAGAAATTATTTCTGTTTTGAGTTCCTCATGACTTTTCTGCTGTTGTTTCTTTGTTTCTGATGCTATCAATTTATACGTTTCAGCTGGAATAGTGTTCTCTTCACTTGTACTGAGTGAGCATTGGGTTTTCCCCAGATGTTTCTGGATTTGATTATCTTTAAATGCTATATATTCAAATATTTCTTTTTTTTATTTCAGGCATTAATTCTTGCCTGAGTTCCTCTGTACTTATCTACTGTTGTTCCTTTGCTTCTGTCTCTGTTAATTCATTCATTTCAGCTGAGCTAGTGTCCTCTGCACTTATTGGTGGAGTTGAGCCCTGAGATTTCATTTTTCTCCTTGTCTTTGTCATTTTGTATGGTAATGACCTCTGACTTTTGGAGCAGAGCTTTGGTGCAGCTATAGCCTTAGCATGTAATGAGATTCAGGTGTCAGTCTATTAAATTTGAGATTATCCAGTTATGCCTCGCCTGGATTTAGCTGTTGTGTTCAGTTCATTTTTGGCAGAGCTCCTGTAATTCCCTTCTGTTGGTTCCATGATTAGGGGAGTACTGGGGGGCTCAGAAGCTCTCCCTCACACTCACCAGACCTGCCGGGAGTGGATCAAGTGCCAGGAGATGCACCAAAAGTTCTTGCTCCTGTGGTGGGCTTGAGGGCAGTGCCTACAGTGAGTTGCCAGGTATGTCTCTGTGGGGTGTCTCAGGTAGGTCTCTGGTTAGGATGTCTTGGGGCCTGAGCCTCTGGATGGTGCAGAGCGCAGGGTGAAGCCAAAGGCTCTCCCTCAGACTCACCACACACTCACTGATCTGGGAGCCAGGCAAATGGTGCAAATTCCCACTCACTCTTAGTGCTTGGGGGCGGGATCCAGGAGGCTGCATTGGTGGGCCCCACTCTCAGACTGGTCGCTCTGGCTAGGTGGGCATGGGGCAGGCTATTCTAATTTCCTGTAGTGTTTTTATCATGAATGGGTGCTGGACTTTGTCAAATGTGTTTTGTACATCTATTTGACATGAACATGTGAGTTTTTTCTTTGGTTCTACTAAAATGGTATATTACATTTCTTGATGAATTCTACTTGGTTGCGGTGTATAATCTTTATGATTTATTGATTATTTGCCAGTATCTTATTAAAATTTTTTGCACCAATGTTCATTGGGGATGTTGGCCTGTAGTTTTCATTTTTGGTTTGGTTCTTCTCTGGTTTTGGAATCAGGGTAATTTTTCAACGAATGATTTTGGAAGTATTACTTCCTATTCCATTTTTTTTTTTTTAAGAGTTTCAGCATTAGTAACATTAGTATTTTCTAAATTTCTTGTAGAATTCAATATTGAGTTCATCAAAGCATGGACTTTTCTTTGTTGGTAAGCTTTTATTTTCATTTTCAACTTAATTGGTTATTATGAAGTTATTTATACTTTCAATATCTTCTTGATTTAGTTTTGGCAATTTGATTGTGTCTAGGAAATCTGTCCATTTCTTTTGTGTTTTCCGTCTTATTAGAATATAGGTTCTCATAGTATGTATTGATGATCTCCTGGATTTCTTTGACATATGTTCTGATTTTCACCTTTTCCTTCCTAATTGCTTGAATTTGTCTTTTTTGCTTTCTCTTTTTGATTAGGTTGCCTAATTGTTTATCAATTTTGATTTATTTTTCCAAAATCCAGCTTTTTGATTTTTGGTATTGTCTTCTTAGTCTCTGTTGTGTTAATTTCTGTTCTTTACAATTTCATCCCTTGTATGAGCTTCATGTTTGATTTGTTTTTTTTCTAAAAGTTTGAGGCACAACATTAGCTTATTTTTTTGAGCTTTTTATGTTTTCCTGATGTGCAAGTTTATCTCTTTAAATTTCTCTTGTGGCACTTCCATTGTGTCTCATAAGTTTTGGTGTGTTCTATTGGCATTATTGCTTAATTGCATATAGTGTTTAACTTGGTGTTTAATTTCCTCTGTGACCCACTGGTTGCTTACAAGGGTTTTATTCTATGTGTTAATGTGGTTTTTGTAATTTCCTTTGTCATTGATTTCTAGTTCCACTGTACTATGGTCAGAGAGTATGCATTGGATGATTTTAATTCCTCTGTATCTAATTAAAAATATTTTGTTGGCTAATATATGATCTATTTTAGAGAATGTTCCATGAGTAGCTGAGAAGAATGTGTATTCTGATATTTTGGGGTAAAACACTATTATTATCTGCCAAGCCCATTTGTACATGGGCTTGGCTTAAGTCTAATATTTCTTTGTTGATTTTTTTTCTCTAGTTGATGTACATATTTGTGAAAGTGGAGTATTAAGGCCCCCCACTAAAATTGTGTCAGTGCTTATTTGGTTTTTCATGTCTGTTAATATTTGTTTTATGTAGTTGGTTGAACCTGTGTTTGGTGCATAAATGTTTATGACTGTTATCTGTTCTTCTCTGACTTTTCCCTTAACAAGTATGTAGTGACCTTTGTCTGTTTTCTTCAGTTTGGATTAAAGTTTGCATTGTCTGAAAATAGAACAGCTACTCCAAAGTTAGAATATCTAATTTTGAAATTAATTTTTCTTTTTCCTTTCTTTTTTCTTTTTTTGGGTGGATCCTGGGATTGAACTCAGACCCTTGTGCATGCCGGGGAAGCACTTATTCCACTGACCACTTCCCTGGCACCAATGAAATTAATTTTTAAAGATGGTGAATAGTAACAACCACACTTACATTCAAATGTTTATTATAAAGTAAGTAAAGTAATGCATATAAAGCACTTACCACCAAAGTGCAAGGCATTCTTTACATGTTTAAATGTGTGACTGGGTGGAAATGTGGAAAATCGTTTTTGTGCATGGACATTGTTCTTAACCACTCAGTTGACCTTCTCAGTTTTTGGTGGAACAAGCTGCAGGAGAAGGTTGGAAGCAGGTCTTATATGCAGGTCCAGTTCATTGGCTGGAGTTGGGAGGTTAGGAGCAACATGAGTATGAAAAGCCAAGGTGACAGTACCATCCTGAAAAACAGTGCTGCCTGACTTGCAGTGTGCACAGGACATTATATGCATAACCATGTGAGGGTAGTCAGCTTTTAGATGATAAAGTTAGTTAGTAGCAGTTTACAAAAGGATACTGCATCCTGAAACACAAATAAGTGCACTATACTTACTTTTTCTTTCTAATTTTGTAAACATCTGCAAGATGTTACCTATAAAACAACAGATTGTCGTATTCAAGGAACATCATCAAGAAATTCTTATCTGCCAATGACATGGACCAGATTGGACTCAAAGAAAATAGTTATTTCCCAAGTACCATTGTTGCACTCATAATACATAAATGTTTATCTTTCAGGACAAAACTGTAATGGACAAAACGAGTTTTGTTGTTTTAAAGATTATTTGGAAGGGGTTAGCATTAAGAACATTTTGTTCCTAATACATGTCATTAATAGTAATATCAGCTTCCCACAGAGGGGAAATACTATTCTACTTATAAATAGGTCTAGTGGGAAAATTGCTTCTTGCCTGAGGTTAAACTATCTGATATACATTTTTAATGTGGGAATAGTTTAATGCAGTTTGAAAGTTAAACTATGTCAGGGTATACTATGCCACATTTCCCAAATAACAGAGACCTTATCATTTATGATGCTTTAAGGACTCAGTAAATTTGGTCTCTATAGTTTCTGGAGTACATATGAAAACCAGGGAATACATTAATCAGAATATTAATACCTCAAAAGTTAAAAGTAGCCAATAAGTGGGATAAATTGCCATGTGGGAGAGAATGTTTATGCACAGATAAATTTCAATAAAGTTGCATATATGGAAAATTAAGGGACAACTGACAGTGGGTTCAGCTCCTTTCCTAACTCAGTAAGTGTGGAAAAGGAAGTGGTTTGAAATTGTATGACTGGAGGTTTAGGTTAGATATTGGGAAGAACTTCCAGTGAGTATTGCTGATCAGTTATTATTATTATTATTATCATTATTAATTTAAAAACATTTTGGTTTAGCTAGCCTTGAACTCATTATAGCCCAGGCTGGGAGCAAACTCACAGTGACTCTTCTGCCTCAGCACCCCAAATGCTGGGGTTATAGGCATATGTGACCGTATCCAGCTCACTGGTCACCTTTTAGAGAGCTGCTTAGGTGTATTGGGAATGGAAGCTGAACATTTTTCCTAAGGATGAGTTAAAAGCAGTGGGTTAAAAGCAGTCCCACCCAACCACAACCAATCACAATGACATTGATAAAATTGTATTCTGAAGCTTTTTTAAAAAATGTGTGTATGTGTGTGTGGGGGGGAGAGAGAGAGAGAGAGAAAAGCTGAAGTGATGTGACCTTTTTTGGATTTTAGTAAGGGTCTACAGGGTCTACAGGGTCTCACTATGTAGATGGGACTCATAGTGATTCACCTGTGCTCAGCTTCCCAAGAGCTGGGATTATAGGCAGGCGCCACCCCTCCCAGTCTCAATAGAAGTCTCAGTGCACCTGGGGCAGGGTACCACAATGGTAGAACCATCTGTTTCTATGAAAACTGGAAATATTTCTATATGAATCCCACCCTCTTTGCTGTACCACACAAGATTGTCATGTATGACAAAGGAAAATTTGCCATTGAGAAAAACTTTAAATGGGGACAATATGCACACTTATATAAGTTAGTAGTTTTTGTTTGTTTTTGTTTTTATAGCAGGGATTGAGCTCAGGACCTTGGGCTTGCCAGGTAGGCACTTATACTGCAGAACTATCCCCCCTAGCTGCTTAAATAACTTATTTTTTTAACTTTTTATATCCACCATAGTGCTTGCACAATGGTAACTGAGAAAGAGTTACTATAAATGCCTATAATTGAAATAAAACAAATTAATACCTTTCACCATTTTCAACAAAAACTATTAACTCATAAGCAAAACAGGAAAAAAAGGATAATTCTTAAGACAGAAGGCATATCTTAAAACAAAGAATTTAGTTCTTTGGTGGCCACTGAGCTGAGGAAAGGAGAGATAAAAGCTTAGGAAGGCTTGAGTGGATTGTTCAGGTAAAACCAAGGGCAGAATCTTCAGTGGCCACAGTGGCTCACTGCTCAAAGCCTCCTCCACATCCCCTGCCAAGTTTTATGTTTGAGACACTCATTCCATCTGTCGACAGCTGGGAGTGTTGGTTGCTGAGGCAGCCAATTCCCTGTCCAGGAATTACCCTCTTTCTCCCAGCGTTTTCCTTTGCCCATGTGTAAGTGCATGCTTCTTCACTAGGGACAGCCTGCATTAGGTGACTTATTGACACTGGGGCTGGGGACAGGTCAAAGAGTCATTACCTCTTTGCTTCAGTTTAGACAATCCCGACAGACTACTGCAGCTCCTGAGCTCCCCCAGGGTTCCTCTGAGAAGGTTCAACCTCTCCCACTGCTCTGTACCAGTACACAGGTAGTGTTAGAATTTATGTCTAAAATCTCTTTCTAGTGTTCATGTGTTCAAAGGAGGGGATTTGGGGAAGTGACTGGATTATGGGTGTTGTGATTTCATTCAGGGCTTAATCCATTGAAGAGACCATTATCTGATGGAATTGAGGCTTGACGTCCCCAAGAGGCCAGCAAAGGGGAACAATCCCAGCAGCTTGGTGATGGTGCCCTGCCCTGATCCCTCTTTTAAAACCAAGCAGTCATTTTCCTAGCTGTTGGGAGTGACTCCCAACAGGGTGTGACTCCCCTACGGCAATTTCCATTGGTCCCAGAGGTCTGTGTTGTTTAAATTATTCCTCTTCCTTTTGCACAATCCATAGCCCCTGGCTAGTTAAAATGAGGGTCAGAAGGCCCCAAGCCCTTGCCTCCACTGAACACAATTCTAAAGGCTACTGAAACTCCTGAGTTCCCCATAGGCTGTCCTGGAGCCTTTGTCATAACGATGTGGCACTTTACCTTCTCTATTTGACTAATTTAGCTTCCCTGGTTCCCTCATATGTATTGTTTCCACGCAAAACAATCACAAAAAAATGACTTCCTGCTGGCATTTTACCTGCTTGCAGACTTCAGCATCTATTTCCTAGGGAGCCCAATGTAAGATAGAACACAATCAACCAACCTGCAGTGTTGGGCTTAGTTCTAGTACACCCTTTAACTTTATGTAAGCTAGTGTATAAATATGTATACAGTGTTTGCATAGGTTGAAATAGTTTAATTTTTTAAAAAAAGAATCATAGTTACTAAAAGATTAGTAGAAATACCAGCATTGTTACTTTAGCTACTTTTATTTCCAGGCAACAGAACCCTAACTCCAGGTCTTGTTTTCATATTGTTCTTCTCTGCTGTTGCAGAAAAATTTATAGTTGTATTGATCATCATTGCAGTCAATCTCTTTCAAAGGCTCTGTGGGAAATAACATATAAACATATCAGATGCAAATATGGCAGTTTGGTTAACAACAAATACTATTAAGTATTTTTATATTAAGAAACAGAATTGCTGTCAGTACCCTGACCCCTAAATTTGACTCCTAGAGAAGGTTTTCACACAGAGATATTAGATGTCTCTACCTTGGAAACACTGGCTCAGCTTGTGTAGGAGCAACTTCCTGAAACAGGAGGCACTGCTGAAATCTGTGCTACCCCGAGGTGCTGTGATTCATCTGGGAAAGAAAGCAATGTAATGTAGCAAAAATGGCACTGAACAGGAACTGTCACTGACTTCCGAGCAGTATGACCCTGAGCAGGCAGCTTTATTTTTCCGTGTTTTTATTTTGTTTGTTAGCTTGGGGAAAAGGTAACCAAGAGAAATAAACTCTGAGCCTTTTCCCTAGATCCAAAACTATGTTTATATTATTTTCAGACCAGCAAATTATCTCTTGGTTTTAGACAATTTTTTTTTTTTTGATATCACAAAACACTAAATGATTACTTTTATTATTTCATAACTCCAAATCACTAATTTTAAGAAAATCACGTTCTCTTTTCTTTAGTTAATCTTATAAAGAACTGTATACTAATTTTATTAAAGAAAACTTTCA
Source organism: Ctenomys sociabilis (assembly GCA_004027165.1). Lineage (NCBI taxonomy): Eukaryota > Metazoa > Chordata > Mammalia > Rodentia > Ctenomyidae > Ctenomys > Ctenomys sociabilis. The sequence goes on along the minus strand of PVKA01021381.1, from coordinate 30,306 downwards.
AGAATATTGAACATTTTGGTTTAATCTTGGTTACACAGAAAAAGTTAAATATAGAGTATTCCCAGTAACAATATCATATTAAAAATTGAAATCTTGAGGACCTATGAGTGTTTGATACTTTTGAACTTAGGGAAGTTTCAGAAATTCAGATAGAAATGAGACCAGAGTATAGCCACAGGCTGGATGACACAAAAAAAGGTTTCTAGACTGCCTACATTTCTTTTTCTGCTATCAGTACTCTCAAAGAAGATAAGAGAGGCATGCAGACAGTATAGGGTTAAAATTGGAACTGAAGTGGAGGAATAGATGCGGAAGGCAAGAAGAGGAAGTGACCTCAAATTCGTTTCTTCTGCTTCATGTTAAGCTCCACTTGCATAATACAGTTGGAGAAGCACAGATGGATCCAAATTTCTCTGGCTGGAAGATATTTATCATAGTGTCTCTATGTATTTTCTTATTTCCTTTATTATACTTTAAGTTTGTGTAAACTACTGGACCTTGTGAACACACTTTTTAGCTTCTGAAAAGTTGGACTTTCTAGCCCTGAGGGGCTCATGGCTTCAGGTTTTGTTCTAATCTACTCCTATTTTGGCACATTACTTTGAATTTACCCCCAACACCTGGTCTCCAGCCATACCCAGTGCTTCTGCATCTCAGGTTTCTTTTGGTCTTGAGTACCGTCTTAGAGATTGCATTTGGCATGTTGCTCAGGGTGGTAGCCACGGGCACAGCAGCCATTTACACTTCGCTACAATTAAAATTAATTCAAGTATTGAAATGAATGAAGAATATCTAAATAAAATTTGAAAAATATTTTTCAAAAAAAAAAATTCTCAGCTGGTCAGATAGCTCAGCAGACTAAAGCTCCTGCTTAGGCCCATGCAGGGACTGGGGTTCAATCCCTGTCATGCTGTGCTGGCCCCTCCCCTGTGGCACGCTGAGATGGTGATTGAGACTGAGCATGGTGGCGCATCCCTGTAATCCCAGAGCTTGGGAGGAGGAAAACAGGAGGAGCACTACAAGTCAGATCTGTGTAATGAGACCCCGTAGACCCTGTACTAAATACATTAAAAAATAATAATAAAAAAAGCTTCTCAGTTGCACTCGATGTATCATAGGCCCTATGGTCAAGTGTGGATCTACCGCACTGGGCAGTACAGAGAGAGAACTTTTTGTCTTCTGAAGAAAGTTTTATTGAGCAGTGCTGTTACATCTGCAGTCTCCAAAGCATGCAGCTGACTAAACTTTACCATATGTGGAATTCAGATGACTCTCACTTGGAATAAAGACTTACATCAAGTGAGGTTTTAGGCTCCACCAACTTTTGAAACACTTTAGTGCAGGGGTCTTGCAACACTGTAATTTTTTGCCATCACCTTTGTCCTTTCTTTTTCCACTTCAGTGTGTCAAAAGCTTTGTGCTTCTTTCTTCCACATCATCTCATTTAATTCTCACAACTCCGTAAGGTAGGTAATCCTATCACTGTCATTTTACAAGTGAGAAAATTAAGGCTTCCAGTAATCAAATGACTTTCCAAAGAAAATGCCTGATAAGTGGTGGGGGGCCAGGATATAAACCAATGTTTGTGCAACTCCAGAGCTAACCAAAATTAGATAGAACTTCCTTCATCATTTTAGACTTCGATGACTGGAAGACATCTGGCTGTTTATTTGTTCTTATTTTTTTCCCACTTAACGGTGCAGGCTGGCTACTGTAGTCAGACTAATTTTCCTTAACTCTCATTTTCCTCTTCAAAGATCTTAATAGCTCTGTTTTGTTCCGCTTCTACGCAAAATTCTATGACTTGGCTTTTTAAAATGAGTTTTATTGATTTTTCTGTGATTCAGACAAGTGGGTAATTTATTTCAAAATGAACTGTTACGGTTTGAATAGGTCCCTCAAAGTTCATGTGCTGGGAACTTAATCCTCAGCGGATGGTCGGGCCATAGAGGAGGCGATCAGGCCTTGTGCACTCTGTCGTCACGAGTGGGTCATGTTGCCACCACGGGGTCGGCTGGCCATCCTCGGAGGGAGCTGCTATAAAAGTAGCGCTGGTTCCCTCTTGCTGTGTCTCTTCTGCTCTTTTGCCTTTCATCATAGAATGATGCTGGAGGAAGTCACCTGCCAAGTGTTGGCACCTTGATATTGGACTTCCACTTTTCAGACCTGTCAGAAAAAAAAATTGTTCGTCTTTACAAATTAGCCTGTGGTATTCAGACTAAGACTGGAGGTTTTTTGGAAAAAAAAATAGATCATTCATTCTATTGTTATTTTTCTGTGTGACTGACTGTGGCCAAGATTTCAGCATCCTCTGTGATCCTTCTGCATGACTAGCTTGAACTTATATCTACCTTTCATTCCTTTATTTATTTATTTTGGTACCAGGGATTGAATTTAGGACCTTGCGCTTGCCGGGCAGGCCCTTAGGCATCTGAGCTGTCTACCCAGCTGTCTACCTTGTGCTTCTCTTGAGCGGCATCCCATTGTATTTCAAGAACACAATTGTTTTCAGAGTATAGCTTGAATTTCCCAATTTGTGATTTAATAATAGATTTTCTTGAAGTGCCGAAGGACATTTTCTGTTTATGAACGAGTTTTGTAAACAACTACTGGTTACCCGAAATCACACTAAAATAAATTTAAATTATATTTCTAAATTTCATTGGCAAGAAAGAAGCCTAGAGATGTTTTCTGGGAAATAGGAAGTAACTTGTTTCAATGAACCAAATGTATCTTTACAGAAAAATATTAGAGATAACTTATGGTACCACAATATAAACTACTATTAGCATTTAATTTGTCAGTAAAGAGATGTTCTTTGCAGGCCTAGCTAAAAATGTCTAACTGCTGAAAAAATATCCTTCACATGCTAAGTCTTGGAAGAAATTACAAGAAAATCAGTAGAAATGCATTTTAGCTTTTCCACACAATGTTCAAAATATACAACTCCTCAAAAATATTAGCCCTATATATGTCTGATGGAAGTGTGTATTTATGTCCTGGTAGCAAAGGGCAGGGAGATCTAAGAGAATAAATTGCTGCCTTCAGAAAGAAAGAAGAGCATTTGAGTGCGGACTTAAAAAACAACAACTGTGAATTTGAGTTTATTCTTTGCTGCTTGCTCTCTGTCTGATTGTTTTGGGACTTTATTCTTCTCATCTGTAAAAGGAGGATAGGATATCTGTGGTGAGCAAGTAGTAACTCCCAATCCCACCCCCATGGTGCTGATGTCCTCACCCTAGGACCTTGATAAAAGGAGCTTTCAGATACAGTCACATTAGCAACTTGAGATGGGGTGATGGTCTTGGATTGTTTAGCGGTGTCCAGTCAGTCAAATGGGCTCTCAAAAGTGAAGATTATTTTCCTGGATGAAATTTTTCTATTTTTCTGGCCGAAATCAGAGAGGTACTATGACAGGTAAAGTAGGACAAACTTGAACCAAGAGTGGGACTTATCCCAGTACTGCTGGATTTCAGGGAGGAGCAGTCCATGGCTCAAAGAATGCATTGGTCTCTGAACTCTGGAATGACTCCACTGGCAGCTAGCAAGAGAACAAGAACCTCACACTTACAACTTCCAAGTAACCTGAATGACAAATGAAGCATTCTCCATGACTGCTCCAGGAAAGGCCTATAGCTTTGTAGATGCATTGATTTAGGCCCATGATGCCCCTGTTGGAATTCTCATACACAGAACTGTATAGTACTAAATTTGAATCGCTGACTTTTAAAATGTCAGTCTTGGAAAGTTACTGAGCATCTACTCTGTGCAAAGTATTTGAATATGTGCTATGAAATTCCATAAGATAGAAAGCATTGTTATGCCATTTTGCTTACATAAAATGCTCACAAAAGTTGCCTCTCTTGGACTTCATAATATTTATATTTCTAAGAGTGTGTATTCAGGAAAACTACTCAAGAGGAAAGGTTTAGAAATGTAGTTGCAGGGACAAAATACTAGGAGAAACTTATTATAAATTGCCTTTGTTTACTCTGTTTTGATCTTTGCAGGAAAAAAAAATGAAATTTATCAGAGAAACAGAGGCAGTGCTTGAAGTGAATAAATATAAGCCATTATCCAGAGTGTTGTACATGAAAATATGCACAATTTACCTTATTATCTTGGCTTGGAAGATCCCTCCTGCTGAACTGTGAGCTGTGATCAGACACAGGTCTCAGTGAGCTGTCTATACTGTGTACATTCTATGTGATCAAAGAAATTAATGAAGAATTCTCAGTCGGGCAAGATGGCTTCAGATACAATGCTTTGAGTTCGGAAAACTGGAACACATCTCTATGGATGAATGTGTTCTTTGAAAATTAATTGAAGACATTCAGCCTCGTGCTTGGAGGTTCTCTCCCTTACAGCTGCAGAAGCCAGTAATGTTCTTGCGTGTGATCAGAACAAACTTTGTTTTTATTGTGGAAATTGCTGGATGTGACAGGTAATGGTAAGGTAAGCAAATAGGGAATGTGAGCCCATAGATCATGAGGATTTTGATCCTGATTAAAGAAGGATGTCTATGGGACATTTTTAGTGATTATTTTAAGTATTTGCACCCTTATTCCTCAACTTTCTTTTGGATTTTTTTTTTTTTTTTTTTGTGGCACCAGGGATCAAACTTGGAACCTTGTGCTTTCCAGACAGGTACTGTGCCACTGAGCTATCTCCCTGACCCTAAAAGGTATATTATAATTTATATCTTAAATATTGTCATGGTTTTTGCAATGCAAACAATATAGTATAGGACACAATTTATGATATTAGTCTATAAGGAATCAGCCAAGAATCATATACAAGTGCAGGAAATCTATCTATACACTAAATACTAAAGACCGCAGATAAGGGCCTGGATCCTGGTATCATGCATGAGTTTGGCTGAAAACATAGAGCTCATAACAGTGCCTCTTACAAGTCCAGCTGGAGGTCTAGAGTCCACAACAAGGCTTTATGCATGCCTGCTTCACGGATCTGTGTTGGAAAGGTACAAAGGTCAGTGGTGGAAGCTAGGAACCCTATGCCAGAAAGGAATAAGGATTTATGTTAGGAAGCTGAGGGATATGAACTGGAGCTAGGAAACTCCAGTGCTCAAGGTAAGCACCAGAGCTCCTCAAAAGGTACCACAGCCATCTTCAGCAACACTAAGGTCCCAAGCTCCTCCAGTGATGGCAAAAGCCAAGTTCACATCAGGAAAGTCAATGTGGCAAGCTTCTTCATGAGGCTGCACAGTGCTCTGTCTTCCCCTCTGGAGCCAGGAAGCGATGCTCAAGATGAGGACTAAAGCTTCTCGAAAGTTCATCGGGAAAGCCCATGTGACAAGGTCCTCCAGCAGAACAGCCCAAGAGAACTAGCAGCTTCCAACAGCCCCACCAGCTTCTCCAAACAGCATCTCAACAGCATTTTTGGCAGCTTCTCCTATTCTGCCTTGTATGATGCTGGCAACAATCCTCAAGTGGGCCTTCCCTACCCAGCACCATGCTAGTTCAATTCAGCTGGGTGTAAGAAGTTGACCACCAGTTAGTGATCCACCACAGATACCTTCCAAAGGCTCTGAAGGAACCAAGCCTGTGGCACTCTTGGGAGAGGATAAAACTGTTAGGAGGTGGGGACTTGTTAGAGTGGCTAGCTAGGTGCCCTTAAAGGGAAGATGGGGACCCCTGCCCTGTCCTGTCTCTTTCTGCTTCCTGGTCACCAGGAGGCGAGCAGGTTTCCTTCACCATGTTTCCCATGATGTGCTACTCTTTGCAGGCCCAGAAGCAATGGGGTGAAAGGACCATGTAAGGCAGCCTCTGACCCTGAGCAAATAAACCTTTCCTCTTTTAAGGTGATTTATCTTAAGTATTTGGTCACAGTGACAGAACTCCAACTAAGGCAATGTATTTGCCTGAGTATGGAAATGTTGATTGTGGCCTTAGAGGAAAAATATATTGATTGGACAAAGTTGAAGAAGACATATCCACACCTTCATGAACTTCGTTCCAGGGCTAGTCTCAGCCACAACTGTGAAGTAACAAATCTCCTTTTTACTAGGTATCTATACTTTCCTATGGCATATTCTTTCTTCCATTTCAAAATCTTTCCTCCTTAGACCTCAAAATACACTTGCATCAACATCACCCATCACAACATTTAATAAGCTGGCTTGCCCTTCTGTATTATTGACATATCTGAGAGCATTTACATTTAATGAAGAATTTGGTGAGCATGATAATTTTAAAAGGACAGATTTTTAAAGGCAGTACTATGGTATTTAAGGCTGAAGATATCTTCTTATAAACTTTTGCAAAGGCATCAAGTAATAATTAATTTCTTATTTTATTCCACTGTCATTTATTTTTTCAGCCCTGGGCACCATTTGTCAGTTGTTCAATAGGAAATAGCAACATCTAGGTATTTTAGTTAGCCAACATCTTCCTAGGGCTATAAGTGGGTAAAACACACCATGGTATTCATTAAGCATTTAAATAAACTTCCACAATTAGTCCCACAAAACTTAATCATGATAAATATGGCAGAAATACTATGTCAGTGTCTTTAAGCAACTATTTCCTGAAAAGTGTGGATTATAACTATCCATCAATCTGATGCTGACTGATTATAAGACTGATTCTAATGGTTAATATTCAGTACACATTCATGGAACAGACCATGCATTACACAACTTGGCTCTGCACCTGGAATAAAGTACTTGGTAGGTTTGGTGGAAATTTCTAGTTTCTACTATCAGTCACTATTAGTAATTGATAGGCACCTATCAGGCCCATACTTAAACTTTTTCAAATTTGCACTTTGAAAAAAGAGTAAAACACTTACTCTTGGGTGTAAGAAGTGGAAGTATTTGGAAAGTTCTTTTTATCTTCATCAGTTCCAGATAATCATCTGGAATAATCTGAGTTACTTTGATATACTAAAAGTAATATATGTTGATTTTCTGCCCTGAAAGATCTCTAACTATACATCAGGGAAAAAATGGAAAAGAAGGTTAATTTTCCAGGGTTTTTCTCTCTTCCCATAATAGCTAAATCTACGATTGCTTTGAGTGAAAGAATTACATATGCATTATAGTCCATGAAGCAGGAACTTAACATCCTGTTTTGGACCCATTAATATTTAATTGACTATGTCACTCCAAAGCCAGTGCAATAGAAATGTAGTAAATAAATTAGAGGAAGCCCTACAGGTGTATGAATCTCATAGGTGTTTGGAGTTTTTAAAATAAGGAACATTAAAAATATTATTTGGGAAACTTGGAAATTTATGCTATGTATGATCAAATTGGTTACACCTGCACCAAGAAGTGGCTCAAGCCCTAAATCCTACAGTCTCTGTAGCTTCTTCAAATATAATTCATATCTTAAATCATTTATTTTGTATCTGCATATGTTATATACACACACTTTTCTCCCTAGATCTACTGCTACTGTTCCAGTTCAAACTTTTATCACTTTAAATTTCACTTGTATTTTGTCATAATTTTAGACTTAGAAGAAAAGTTATAAAAAACCTATAAAAAAACTCCAATATGCCCTTCAGACAAATTTACCAAATGTTAGCACTGTGTGATATTTGTTGTTCTTCTCATCTTTTTTTTTTGTGTGTGTTTTTTTAATTATTTGAGATCAATTATGATGTCCCTTTGCCCTAGATACCTTACTGTATATTTTTGAAAATAAGGTCTTTTTATGCCATGACTATAGTACAATAATCAAAGTCATTATAAAATTAACATGAATATAATATTGTTATGCACTTTATAGATTTATTCTGATGTCACCAGCTCATCCTTATGTCCTTAAAGGAGAAGAATATGCTTTGTCATGCTTCACCCTCGGTTGTCATATCTTTTTAGCCTTCTTTCACCTGTCAGTTTGTTCAGTCTTGATCATACATTTGACTGGGTCAAGGGACTTCTAGAAGATTAGAACCACACATTTCAGGATAATTTCCATTGGCCATTCCAAGACATGATGAGTAATAGGCCAGAAAACTGGTAGGGAAGCATGCCCTGCTTGTGGGTAGTGTTTCCTAAGAGGCCTGGAACCCAGATAGAATGAAAAGAGGAAGGGGAAATGGGCCTGGGTTTGAAAAGCTCTGCTCTGTCTCAGCTGCTGGGTCTGTCTCCACTGCCATCACTTATGGACATCATACTAGCTTCTTCAGGTTTCCAACACCAACTCATACCATCTCCGGGGAGATTCCAGGCCTCAGTCACAGACCCTGGTCCCTCTTACTCTGAGGTTTTCTACCTCTTGGACTGATCCTCCAGCTCTGATGTACACGGACAGCCTTGTGAATGATTCTGCCATGCATCCTTTATATTATCTACTAAATATCCTTGTGTGCTCCATATGTATATACATAAATGTTCCTTTGTATTGATATTGTTCCTCTACAGGACTCTAACGAACACATCTGTCTTTCTTTGTTTTCCTAAAGTTGGCATTTCTTTAAGTGAACAGGCCAAGTGTTTTATAGACCATCTTTCAACTGGGGTTTGTGTTGGTGATTCTCCCTGATTAGGTTCAGGTGTACATCTCTGGCAGGGACCTCAAGGGCTTGATGTGTGCTCTTCTGAGCCTGTCATATATAGAGTCATATGCTATCAAGTTTCTTCATTCCTGGGGGCTGCCAATTTTGATCAGTTAGTCTGGGTTGTGTCTTTTAGTTTCTATATTGTTACAGCACTATTTTGCCCTTTTTGATCCTGAGGGCATCACAGCAAATGTCTTGAAAGGTGCATGGTGGGGGATATATAACATCCACTTTTATTATTTTTTAAGAAGTATTTTTATTGGTGAATTATTAATTTAAGTTTTTGAGCTTTATAATATTACATAATGTGTGCTTAAGAGGAAAACAAAATATCAGTAAAGTAAAATATAACTTTTTAATATCTAATGAGTGTTTAGAGCAAACATTAACATTTTCTTTTCTTCCTTTTGAGACAGTACCTTGCCATGTAGGTCACACTAACTTTGAACTTTGTGACACAGGCTGGCCTTGAGCTTATGGTGTTCCTCCCTTGTCAGCCTCCCAAGAGCTGGGGTTACAGGCATGCATCACTATGCGAGGCCCATTAATATTTTCTACATCAACAGCTTATCTGCTTATAAGATCTAAGAAATAGCACAAGAAATAAATTTCTATGTGAACTTCAATGAAAATACAAACAAAAATAATTCTCGTTTCAATTTTCACTCTTGAAGTAGTCTTCACACATTAGAACAGCATGTTTCATATATAAGTCTTGCTTACACTAATAGCATATGTGTTTTGTTTTCTTGCCTTATTTGGTAGGACACACTTGATATCTTGCTCATCTTCCTGTTTTCCTAGGAGATTCTTATGATGTTTCACCTTTATGTTCATTGATCTGCTGCAGAGCTCCTGGGAGGAGTTCTTTGGGCAGGTACATACTGTTCTTCCTCTGTTTTAATTGAAAATCTCTCAATTTCAGTCCCAATCCTATAAGGAAATTTCACGGTGATATTTTGTGCTTATACTTTTCTCTGTAAACTATGAAACTATTTATGCCCAATGTGCTTAGCTTTGAGTAAGACACAACTATTAGTCAACACTTGGTGTTTCAAGTGACATCATAGTTGCTGCATAGCTTGTCAACAACATCTAGTCCACCTTTCATTTTTTTTTTTTTTCTGTGAAACATGACCATTTCTGGCTTCATTTGTGTTGAGGGTTCATTATGAATTATTTTTTGCTTGTTTCTATTTTATGAGACAGTGTCTTGCTACATAGTCCATGCTAGCCTAGAATGCACTGCATGGAACAGCTTGACATTGAATTAACAGGATCCTACTGTCTTAGCCTCTTAAGTGCTGGGATTACAGACCTGCACCACAAGGCCCAGTGTCAGTATCAATCTTATTATTATGGTGTAATGCTGACTGTATCAATACTACTTTGTTTTCTTCTATGGGATGTCTTCCTGAAAGATTGTACCATACATTTCTTTTGAAGTTATAACAATTTTTCAGGAATATTAACTTTGTCCTTGCCAATAGTTTTTGTAAAAAAAAAAAAAAGCTTTTGTGATGGTCAACTGTTGTTCTTTTCTCAAATGTAACATCAATAGGTAACTAGTGAACCAATTGTGGAATATGATATTTGGGTTGCTTTTTGAAACAGGTACAAGTATGTTCACAATGTCATATGGTTTATTACTTCATAAATAAAAATCTTGTGACTGAGTTCCAGGATAAATTTGTCTTCAACAAATAAGTGAACAGCAGCCAAATCATTGTTTTTCTTCCTTTGTCCAAACATAAGTAATTTTGAAAGAAGCTAGATCTCTTTTTATTTATTTATTTATTTATTTATTTATTTATTTTTTTTATGTATTTGGTACATAGTCTCACAAGGCAACTAGACTCCTAATGATCTTCCTGTTTTCAGTCTCCCTTGCACTGGAATTTTAGGCATGTGCTCCCATGCTGGGCTTGGTCTCTGGCTCAGTATGCCTGAGGGCATGGCCAGCATGGCATGCAGGACCAGGGATCGAACCCCAGTCCCTGCACTTGCCTAAGCAGGTGCTTAGTCCACTGAGCAATCTCATTGGCCCTTAAGCTACACTTCTTGAGTGTCAGTATCATTCTAAAAATCTCCAGGCCAGGTTTGCTACTTCTCTAAAAATCCTTTAGATTCTGACAATTAGAATGATAAAGTCCTTCTATGAAGGTTTTTAGCTCAGATAGGAATCATGATGGATTTTGAGTATTACTATTGATATCTATAGAATGCTTGACTTGTATCTCATTTTTAGTGTATTTCAAAACATTTTGTAGCATTTTGTTCCTTACAGATAAATTCCAAGGTTGAACCACAGTGCTGGCATTTTTTCCCAAAGCTTTCACCCCTCCTAAGAACCTAATAATGCTTGCTGATCTGGCCTGACCATTGCACCACTCAGGTGTACATGATCATTTTGTAGTATTTTGACGAGCCAAATATTGTTTACATCACTGTGTCCTTCCTCATCTGAATCAAGGTCTTCCTTTTGGACTTCTCTAGCTGTTCCATTTTTACTAACTTGTTTGACTTCCATGATCCGAGTTACCATTGGTAGCTGAGTCACCCAATGGCTCATTTTCAACCTCCTCCCAAATTATAAAAGGGGCTTTCATGTGATGTTGCACTGAATGGGGCTAGTTCTATATGAAAAGTTAAAATATTTAATAAAACAAATTGTAAATGCAACATAGCACAGAATATGGGCAAAACCTACCCATTTACACTTTGATATATGTGCGTACACTTTGCTGTTCATCATGCCAAGTGGGTGCACAAATATTGCTTCCTGTACTCCCTTAGCATAGCTACTGAGGTGCACAGCTGGCTACCATTACACTGAAGTACCTATTTTCATCAGAAAAGTATGGTATGGATGTCTGCGACCCTGAGTGAAGAACCAGTTAATAAGTATCTTGTGGGGAAATGCTTACCACTTTCCCCAGCATTACACAATAGCCTCTCTGATGGATATCTACCATTAGCCTCACTGCATTCCCTTCCCAGCCATCTCCATCCTGCTTTGAACCTACAGGACTGACCTTGTGTAGATTTTATCACTCTGGTTCTCTAGTTTCTGGTAGGGCTAATTGTCTTAGTTACTTTACTCTTGTTGCTGAGACAAAACTACCCAACACCCAAAGTTAAAGAGGGGAAAGGTTTATTTAGCTCACAGTTTGTAGAGGTCTTTGTAGAGGTTCTTTCCATAAGAAGCTGGCTCAAAGACAGGGCGGCATGGCAGACAAGTGCTGCAGAAGAGAAGCAGCTCATCGTGGGCAGAAGGTAGCAGAGAAAGCAAGAGTCACAACAAGCCTGTTTGTGTCTCTGGATACTGGGATTAGGGCAGTGCCAAGCTTTCTCAGTTACTCTTTTGTTGTTGCCGGGACAAGTACCTGACCCCCAAACTGAAGGAAGGAAAGTTTATTTAGCTCACAGTTACTGGAGGTTTCAGTCCATACTCAGTTGGTTCCAAGACATGGTGGCACATGGCAGCGGGCAACCTTTCATGGCTGCAGCAAAAAAGCAGAGGCCAAAAGGAGTGGCAGCAGCTCAGGTGGCTAGCTGGCCTCTCAATTGTCCTTGTGCTGCAATGCTGACACCCACAACGATTGATCACAAACTCCAGAAGTACACCCTATGACTTACATGAGGCTTTGGGGGACAACTAGACACAAACCATAACACAATACAATCAGTGGACTGATTTAGTAATCACCCACGCTTAATTCCAGCATATTCTAGATTCAGGCACCTCTGAAATAGCCCCACTTTACCGCATGAGACCCTGAGAGCACGTCTAGACCCAAACCGCAACACTAATCAGACAGGCACTTATGCTGATGAACTATCTCCCCAAACCAGCATAGCATCATCAATAGGGAGAACTGTGGAGCTCTGAAAGGGATGGGGCATGTGGTTTCCTTTGGTTCTTCTCCATAAGTTTCTTCCTCTATGATCTGTTCTGGTTCTTAATAGACAGTCTGGCAGGCCATCTCTTAGGCTGTAGTTCTGGGCTTTGTAACTGTCTCCTTCCCTTTGAACTTGAAGCCTAGGGGTAGAGAGCACTTCCCTTGCAGTTTCCTTACATTCTTTACATTATTCACTTTGTAGAATCTCTTCACATTGACCATTTTCAATGTGGGATCTACTTCCTGTAGAATATGATATAGCCTTCTATTAGCCTTCTGTCATAATACAGTCCTCATACACTACAATTCTAATATTAAATATATTCTAACGTAGACTTTAATATAGTTCCCCTTTGCTTTATTACCTACTTTCTTTTCTGTTTTCTCAGGTACAGATACTGCTGGCTGGACTTCAATATGGTATCCACCCTGCCTTGTTCTCACTGCTGAGCCATGTGGAAAGTACGTTTTAAGCCAAAAGTATCAGAGAATTAGATCTAGGATTAGCTGCTCTATTCCACAGCTTGTTCTCCAGTCTACCTGTGGACTTTGTCTTACTCTCACATCCCTCTGGCAAACTGGTGCCTGAAGACTTTTGCATTGGTTTTCTGCTTCAGATTCTGACTTTGGATAAAGTTGGAGTACTCTTTCTCTAGGACCTTCTCTCTCTGTACCTCTCTGTTTCTCTTTCTCTCCTGTCTCTGTCTCTCTGTCTGTCTCTCTCTCTCTCTGGCCCCCTGACAAGGGTTCTCTGTTATTTCTCCTCTTCAGGAGGCTGGACGATATCCCCAGACTTCCATTTATTTCTGGGATCATGTTTGGATAGAATGCTCTAGAATGCTCTTCCAGGTATGCCATTTTTCTTCTCAGCCATTCCAGGCCTCTCAGCACTCTGTTCCACTTTGCTTCTCTCCTTCTCCATTCTGACCTGTGGAAACTTAATCCATTTCCGCTTTCTGGATTCCATCTAGGATTGGCCAGTGGGGAACTCTAGAAGGCCCCCAGAGGATTCAAGGAGTGACTGAGCACAGTAGGGGGTCTTCATTCTACTGCTACTGGTGCTTGCTGTCCACCTCCTGCTGAAAGCTCAGAAGTCTTCTCTGGGTGACCCTTTGTTTCTAAATTCCAGGCATTGTTTCCATTCTTCACTCCTATCTTGGGTGTTACTGAACCAGGCCCTTTTCCCCATTGGGCAGTGTGCCAGTCACTAAAATAATGACTTTTGCAAAAGAGTGCTTTTTTTATTTATCTATTTATATATTTTAGTACAAGGTCTACAGGCTCTACCAGGTCTCACCACATAGATTGAACTAGTAGCGATTCTCCTGTTTTCAGCCTCCCAAGTGCTGGGATTATAGGTGCTAGCCACCATGCCCAGTCTCAATCCCTGTCTCAGCACTCCCCAGGGGGTGGGGCCAGCGAGGCACACCAGGGATCAAACCCTGGCCACTGTGCTTTGCCTAAGCAGGTCCTTTAGTCAGCCGAGTCTGGCCAGCCGAGGACTGCCTTTATGAATGGGGTGGCCATGTGTGGATAGGAGGCAAGTTTCAAAGCTGTCTTCCTGAGGGTTTGGGAGCATTTATGTGGTAAGAAAGCAGGATGGTTTGGGCCAGCAGGCGATGTGATTTTGGGTAAGGAAAAGTGAAGAAAGCAGCCATCTCCTCACATGAAATCAAAGTTCGTGGCCCATTGTAGTCACATTTTCAGATGACAGTGTTAGTGTGTCATGAGGATTGAATTTGGTCCTCTGGCACCAATAGTTTTCCCATCTGACACTGGTGCAGATAGATGCTAGTGAGGGGTCAGTGGTTTCAGCTATTTCCATGTGTTCAAACATAACCATGCAAACCATTACCATGGGACTCCTGTGTCAGTACCATTGTCTATGGCAAAGCTGGACTATGTGACCTCTAAAATTGGTGATAGAAGGTTTATTTGTGTCTTGCCTTGGTTTCATAGGAATGATTTCAGCCTAGCTGGATACTGGGATATTGAATTGTCCTTTTTAGTCTAATCCTGTGTAGTTAGCAATATTCTATCCCTTTATCAACTTCTCACCCCTCACTTAAAGTACCTAGTATCTGTCCTTATGAGTAGAGGCTTCTTGCAGTTCTCTGACGTGGTGTAGCTTCTGTAGGCAGCTTTTTCTGACTTGATGGATCATCAGGTATCTGAAACTTCACTTTGCTGGACTTCGGGTCTCAGACACAAATGATCAAGCTTGAGGTGCACTGTACTCTTTTGGACTAGGCATTTGCCTAGTCCTGGCCTCATTCCCCTCTGTTAAGGTGTCCACGTGCTGTGTGGCAGAAACAGTGCTTGCCCAAGTGAAAACATGAGTCCTCCCACCTGTGAGTACAGGATACAGACTTTTAGTATGAACCCAGCTCTTATGACATGACATTAGGACATCTCAGACAGATCTTCTAATCTAAGTGTACTGTGGCTGCAAAAACATGTTTAGGATAGTCATACACAAATCACCATGAACACCCATTTAATATGATTATCTACTATATTTGCTAATTTAAACCTACCATTGTTGAGATATTGAAAACAGCATCAATGAGCTTCATTCTGCTATTGAACTACCAAAAGTATCCTATACCTCCTGATAACTCTATAAGCACCTTTCTATGGAGACACTTGAAAGTGTTTTAAAAACCAAGTGAGGAGATCACTAGCCATATTTTAATATTTTTGGCTTCCTGTTGTTTCTAGGATAATAAACACAATTGTATCTGTGAATATTTTACAGTGTGCTAGATACAAAAGCCAGTTTACAGTGAAATGCCATAGACTGTAGTAGGCTGCTTTGAAGCATTTTTGATCCTTGTAGCATTATATTTAGGGCATTTATTGTTGTATGTTATTTTATTAGTATAAAATTGGCATGCTATTTTAATAGCATATTAACATTGTGATGGGTAAATTTACAAGTTTTGGTGGAATAATACTTGCCTTGACATTTTGGATATACTATTCATGCTGTTTTAAGTTAATAGGCTTGTGATTTCACAGACCTTGCTATTACTGGGCACGGGTTTATTTCTGTTGAGGTTGGTCGTCTCAGCAAAGATGCTAAGGACTGACCTGGAAGAGTCTCAAAATTAATTTGAGCTTGAAAATCATTTTTCTAGGTCAGGATTGAGGCCAACAAGTAGTACTGTGTACTAGAACAGAATTGTCACTGACTGCATTTCCCTACTTCTGTGAATTGCAAGGTCCATCAAAGGTCTTAATCAAGGATGTGAAATGCATGCATTACTTAGAAGGCAAGCAGCACCTAGGACTCACTTGGAATGTTCTAAAAGACCTAATCCATGTATAGAGAAGACAGATACTGGGTGAATTTTCAATAGATTTCATTGAAATTGTGTTGCTTTTCTTTCATTCATTGTATTGCTTATCTGACGTGTAAGTACCATCTATTTGACTTTTCTTTGTCAGTTGTGCAGTTAATAGAGAGTATAAACAACAACAGAAATAACTTAGGAGATGAAGAGCTCAAAATAAAATGATAGCATTAGCATTTAGTACAGTACTATCAGTTATGTGATACTGATATAATTCCACCCCAGTTAATTCAAGGGTTGTCTGTGTCCTTTTGACATTTGAAGTACAAGCAAAGATTACCTGGTAGGATCCTAAGAAATGATTGTTTTAACTCTGACTTTTCTACCAATTAGAAAAGTGCTAAATGAGTCACAGCAAATTCTAGGGAAGCATTTGTAAATGTATTGTTGAAAACAGTAGCTGTGATACAATGGTGTAATAATTCTTCTTACAGCTACATTTTTATGTTTTATATGGCCAAGCTCATGACAATGAACTAAAGGATAAATGCACAAATGATCAGGAGCATAGGTAAATTGAATAAAAAGATCTCTTCCTCCTCTTCCCTGGTTTTATTAAAATGTCTGCTTCTCATTGTTTGATATCTTGTTGTCTCCATCCAGTTTATTGCTAGCCCTTAACCTGGGAATGTACTATTTAACTTGGTTGTGTCATACAATATAGAAAGCAAGTGGAAAAATACAAAGGAGCCTGGTGTTAAATGAGATTTGTACTCCCCCAGACATCTCTAGCTAGCAGTGCAAACCAACCTGTTAATGGAAACACCGAAAGTTGTGTGCCCATATCTTAGCTTCCAGATATAATGTGGCTGTGAAAAGGGAAGGACAGGGAAAAGGATCAGATCTTTTATAGAAACCTGTCTTCCTGCTTTGAGACCTGAAAATTAAATGCTGAAATTTTAACTACTGACAGTGAGATTGCTGTCATGATGCATTCTTGAGCAATCTTGCCTTCTGAAAGTTCCTTTCGAGGAGTCAGGTTCTAATAGAACTGTACTCCTTTATCCACCAAAGACAGAAAAATGTACAGTACTGCTGTGTCTTTCTGGAAAAGAATTTCCATCCAGATTGAACTCCTAGGTGACAGAGAGTATATTCATTCATGAACAAGAATACACAGTGGCCCTGTTGGAATGGAATTGAGAGACTGCTTTATTGCCTTAGCTTGGTTGCTCCTAAAGTAGGTTTACAGTTTACTTGAAGGATAAAGTCAACTTGGAAAGAACTATGGCTTAAAAAATCCCTCCCAAATCCAGAGAGTGACTTAACCTAACTAAAGTAGCCGAGCCCCAGGTATTTGTACCCTGTCTTATTTTTCTTATCAACTAGCCTCCCAGTTTTAACATGTGACAGCTGAAACGCTGTAGTATTGAGGTCAGAGGAAAACTAGTCCAGGGCTAAAGCTGTATATTGTTAGCATGCTGCTGGTACCACCCTGAGGCGCCAACTGGCTGACCTCAGCTCTAGAAAACATTGAATAATTTTCAGGCCTAAGGACAGGCCACATAGTTTGGGCCTTTGAACTTGACGTTTTTATGTCAAATCTAGCTTTGGGGGATCTGTGAACTGCCGTAACTAATTGCATTGGTTTCTGAAAACGTGGCTTCAGAGCAAGAAACTATCAATTACTGTTTAAGTTAAATTCTACAATGAATAGTTTGCATTTATAAAATGCTTTCCCGTGCATTGCCTTCTATGATTCTTCTCACAGTCCAGCAGGTCAGGTCAGAAAATATCTCTGTTCTGTTTTATAGATTGAAATTTGAGGATTTCAATCTATAAAGCCTGAGAGATTTTCCCAGGGATACTGTAGAGCTGATATCTGATCTGGCTGCTGGTGCAGTGGCCTTTCCACTGTGCAAGCCCGGCTGTCTGAGAGACATAGGCCTTCAGTCGGCCAGCTGGCCTATCGACTAACTGGATGTGTGCACAGGGCATCCTGAGCAACGTTCTAGTAAGTGCATCTGTTGTATCTCTTGTTTTTCTCTTTGTACATCTACCATGACTAGGTAATTTCATTTAGTTACAATGTGAAAGGGTATGCAACGAAACAAATCCATAAATTAATTATCTTGAAAAATTTGAATAAAATTACATTCCATTTTGTGCAGAGGTTTATTGTAATTTGAAAGTATCTTTTGTAGGATTTTCAGGGGGCTTTTATTTCAATTGTTTTCAGATGAATGACACAACTCATTTACTTTGGACTCCTTGAAAAACTCTGAGTAAGTTCATACATACTCAAGGTTATACAGTCTATGCTCAGCATTTTTTTTTTTTTGTAAAAACTCCATTTACTGATCAGAAAAGTAATACATTTGATATGCATAGTGTTAAAGAAGGGTAGTACCCCATACATGAACACATTTAGAATGCTTAAAGTTAGCAGAGCAGTTTAATCCTACATTGTAAAAAGAATAAAAGAAAGGAAGAAAGAAAATAGTAAAAGAAAGAAAATATGAAAACATAAACTTTGGCAGGATAGATATTGAAGC
Organism: Ctenomys sociabilis; assembly: GCA_004027165.1. Taxonomy (NCBI): domain Eukaryota; kingdom Metazoa; phylum Chordata; class Mammalia; order Rodentia; family Ctenomyidae; genus Ctenomys; species Ctenomys sociabilis. The sequence continues at coordinate 12,021 of PVKA01021381.1, read as the reverse complement.
ATATTCTAGGTCTGTTTCTCTCTAACCTAGTGACTTTCTGCGATCTGTCTTTTCCTATTTGTGTGGTTTCATGTCTGGAATAGCAATTGTAGAACTTAAGTTCTACTCTATGGGGCATTCCATCACTTTGTGAATAATCTTAAGTTTGTCATATTGTGCTATTTGGCAAAAACTCTTAATTTCAAAGGTCGGAGAGCTGAGTTTTAGAGTTGGGAAGATACACCTGAGTATCCCTCAGCTAAGAAGGCTCTACAACCTTCTTGAGAGAATAAACAACCAAGAGTGCCCTTGCATTTCCAGGTCATCCAAATATGGATGTTGGAGAATAAACACCCGAAGGATAGTGAATAGTATGGTGACTGGCACCCATGCTCACTTCTTCTTAATGGTCCAGGATCATTATGGTTTTTAAGAAGCAGAAACATCGGGGCCAGGGAGATGGCTCAGTAGAATAAGTGCTTCTCTGGCAAGCGCAAGGGCTTGAGTTCAATCCCTGGTTCCACCAAAAACAAAAACAAACAAACAAAAAGAAACAGAAACATCAAAATCATTTGGCAGGAAAGGTGTTAGAAAATTTTACTTATTGCATGGTTTTTATTCTACAACAGAGTCAGACATTAACCTAGATTACACCTAACTCTAAGACAATTTTTCATACAGATTTTCAATTTATGCTTCCACTGTAGCAAAAGAAGATGCATGACTGACACCTTTGACAGAAACTCTGCATGTTGACAAGGTGATATTAATCCTGCAGTTAAGGTAGATTTTTGTAGGGTGCCTGGAGGAGTTTTCTGTCAGGTAAAGCATTCACTGCTCACAAGAAAGGAATGTTGGCAGTTTTGCAAGGACTGTATACACTGATAAAAGCACAGACACTGAGCCACCAAGGTAATAAAAACTGTTATTCTAGTGCTCTGGAATTTAAATAAAAGTCATCACTGGTCACAGAAGGAGCAGACTGAGATGGATATTAGTTTTGAATGCCAAATTTCATGGCAGGACTTGGGCAGAGTAAGCACTGGGGTTCTAAGCCTGCCTCAGAATGTCCAAGCTTTTGGGCATAGTATTCAGATGTAGCAAACATCAACAATTCCAATCAGTTGGATAAATCAAAATCTTCCCGTTTATTTGCTTACTGGTTTATGTAACTTTTGTAGCTGTAGAGCATGGGATCTTTGAGTCACTTTAAAGTTCATGAAAACTCTCTTGCCAGAGTGAGATACTGTTAACAACATGTCATGTACTGTGCCATGGAACTCCACCAAAGCCCTAGTTCAACCCCCATAAAATATTTACAAAGACTTTTAAAGCTTTTTTAGCCTTCTAATTTTATCCCCCAACCCCTTGCTCATCAGGAAAGCCCATTTCACAAAGGGAGCAATCTTGTCCAAGGATTTTGCATTCTTTTTTACTTAATAAACTTTTGCTATAAATTTTGATTTCTCAGCAATTAATGCATCAGTTCCATTAGAGACAGTTGGAGACAGCTGATGTGTTCAAAAGGGACTAGTCCAGCAGCAGTAACAACCGAGGTACTCAGTGAATGTCAGTACGTGCCCATCTGGGCTTCTCTGCCTGGTGTGACTACACATTCCTAGTACAAAAGTGGAACAGATAGTTCATTTCTATTTCTTTTAGAAAGTCAAGCTCAGACCCATGCACTGTTAAATTAATCCATACCATTAAACATTGAGAGTATCCAAAAATCACTCTTTGGTTGTAGATGCCAGGTGACTACACCGAACTCGTGATTAAAAAGTGTGGCTCTCACACTGGGGAGATGACGTGATGTTCACACAGGTGGGCGGTTGGAAAGGTGCAACAGATACCGTGGAAGGGAAAGAAACTGCCCGAAGGGAAGGAACAGCTGGGATGAAGGAAAGGAAAAAAGGAAGAAAGGAAGGAAGGAAGAAAGAAAGAAAAAGAAAGGAAGGGGAAAACTATATGTATATACACAGGATTATGGATAATTTTACTGATGATTTCTGTGATTTATTGAATGGAACAGTTAATGCTTAATTTTATTTATTTATTTATTTATTTATTTATTTATTTATTTATTTATTTTACCAATTGTGTGTGTGTATCTCTGCTTATCTGAACAACAGTTTGAAGACAACAATATGCAATACAAGAACCACTGTTGAATTCCTATCATCTTGTATGGTGAAATTATGTATTGTTTCTAATGTTTTATTATTATTATTTTTTTATTCTCCTAGTTTTCTTTTTAAAAAGCAGAGAGAAAAAATGAGTGGGGCTCCAATTCAGCAGTCACCTGGGAGCACGGCAGACTAGCAGGTGAGCGGTCATGCAGAGATATGCGCTTCAAGGTTGCTATGCAAGCTGATAGTGCATTGACTGAAGTGCACTTCTGGTTCTAGGAAGCAAGAACATGTGGTGGTTATTCAGTGTCTAGATTGTCCCTTCTCGTTTTACCCCAAAAAGTTATCTCTGTGATCTTTGTGGTTTCTCTCAAGCAACCATATGGATCAGTGTCTCCCAGCTATTATTTTCACTCAAACACCTTTCATTTCAATCAGTGAAATCTACAATCTAGTAAAGTCCTTTAGAAATTAAAAATTTGTTTGTGTGACATATGATATAGAAATAAATTTTACAAACAAAATTACCACATCAATATTGTCCTCAAAAAGTATCATATGAATATTTATTCCTTTCCAGATTTTTTAATATATTTAGTACAGGGTCTATTGGGTCCCACTACACCGATTGGACTTGTAGTGATCCTCCTGTTTTCAGCCTCCCAAGTGCTGGAATTACAAGCGAGCACTACCATGCACCGTCTCAGCTGCTGTCACAGTGTGTTCCAGGGGGCAGGACCTTCATGGAACCCTGGACTCTGAGCCTGCCTAAGCAGGCCCTTTAGTCCACTGAGCTATTTGGCCGGTGCCTGATAATTGTTTTCATACAAAATATCTGCTCTGAATATAAATCTTTTCCTTTAGAATATGTTGAATTTTCCTGAATTTAATTACATGACAAGAACGTGGATAATTGAATAATCAATTGAAAATAATATTCAACATGCTTAGTTTGGGATTCAGCAGACATTAAAACACACACTAAAATTTACTTACTTGTTAAGTTTCTAACCTTCAGAAATTACTGCTTTTTTCCCTATACTTAGTAGTCTTACATTTTGCTTTTAAAAAAAGCTAGCTTATTTTTGTAATTTTTGTCTTTTGTTTCTAAATGGCAGGGTAAAAGAAAAGGTTTCAAATTGCTATTTCCAAGTACTTATCCATATATAACACACTGAGGGTTGGAAAGTCTTCATTTCTAACAAATTATAAGTCAAACTGGATAAAATGTTATTATATTTTTCCTCTTAAGAACAGTTTTTTTAAGTATTATTGATGTGATAGCTGAAATTTTGGTTCAGATGTATGCAATTTACACATTCATTGCTGGTCATTGTGAAGAAAAATTTTAGAATTATCGTTATCATGATTATGTTTCTTATCAAGGTGATACGTTATAAACATTTCAAAGTCACTGTTAAAAACTGGAGAAAAAAGAAAATTGAAAAGAAGGGTACAGCAGGACTCATAGCATCAAAGAGAGCTCAAAGGCTGGGTTTGAGAAAACACAACAACCTGGGGGCTCTTAGGGTATTGTGAACAGGAGAGGACAAGGTTAGTAATGGGTCCTATCACTGTGTCATCCCAGAGATGAATCAGCCTCTGTCATTTTCCCCATCCTTGGCCACTGAAGTAAGATTCTAACTCCCAAAAATGGCTATTGGCTCATTCTTCATTGGATGCCCACTGCATGGTAGTGGGAGGGCCTCCCAGCCCACTTCAGCTGTACACACCGGGGCAGAGGTACTGGTGGTTTTCCATGAGGAAAGTATGGTGCTCTCTTCAGAAAGGACTATATGAACATGAATGATGCATAGCAACATATATGTTTCTATTTCCATTAGTCATTCATTATATAATTAGGAATAAAAATCATTTAGAAATGAAGAATAAAAAAACATTTGAATAGTAATATTGACCTGCGTAATAAACTGAATTGAGTTATTAGACTATTCATATGTTCACCATTGCTTCCATAAACATTTATTTGATAAACCCTTGGTGGCTCTAAGATGCTTTTAATATAAAGCACAACACGTAAATAACTATTTTGCTTGTTAACTTAACATGCTCCTTTCTGCTATAGTAGGGATTTGGATTCTTTTAAAATTAAAAAAAAAAAACTTATGTATTTCTTTAATTTATTTAGCACAGGGTTTCACTATGCAAGTCAGACTTATAGTGATCCTCCTGTCTCAGGCTTCTCAGCACTGGGATTACAGGCATGCACCGACACGCCCAGTTTTGGTGGCCCACATGGTGCCCCCAGGTTCCATAGTCTACATGGCATGAGGTACTGGGAATCAAACCCACATCTTTGCACTTCCCAGGCAGCACTTAGACCTCAGATCTAGCTCCCATCCCACATTTGGATTCTTGTGTTCATCATATTTTCTCCTGTTTCAGAAAATAAAAGAGCCAAGTGTGAACTTCAGTGGACCAATCTCTTTTGACTGCAAGCATTAGATGCTAACAAATTACCTGGGCCAATGCAAAATCAACTTCTGTTTTATGGAGATAGCTAGAAAAACAGCCCATGTTTTTTCTCAATTTGTTTTAGAGAGATTTTCTATTTCTCTGCATGGTGTGAGATACAAAGCTGAGATTCAGCTCTGTTATTTTGTTACAATGAAAACTGGCAACTGTGACCTCAAACTCTGATGTCAAAGTCACTGCAAGGAGGCAGGGCTATCCAAGAAAACTACAGAGAAAGGGTGTTGAGACCCCCCCCAGATCAGCTGTACTGGAAGTTCTTCCTATAGTGGACCTTAAATGAGCCCAAACTTCATTTGATCATTTATGCTAGGCTGAATGGCACCATTGTTCTTTGCATTAAACCATCCGAATACTTTGCCAGAAAATCTCTGTCAGCTGTAAGCCCGTGAAATACTATTTGCAACATGCATAGTCATGATACACACTAGTTTGTGATTCTGTTACAGTTTGCGTCTAGTTGTCCCCGTAAAGCCTCATGCAGTCATGATGTAGCTTCTGGAGTTCGTGATTGATTCTTGATCCAATGTTGGGATTGCAGGTGTGAGTGACACACCTGGCCTTGGAGTGGGTAATTTGCATTATAATGTAAGGATGGGAAGGAGGCTTGCTAGCTGCCTGAGCTGCTGCCACACCCTTTGTTTTTGCTCTTTGCAACAGCCATGAATGGCTGCCATGTGCCACCATGCACCACTCTGCCTTGGAGCCAGTTGAGGATGGACTGAAACCTCCACTAACTGTGAGCTAAATGAACCTTTCCTTCCTTCATTTGGGGTGTTGGGTATTTTATTTCAGGAAGGAGAGAAGAGTAACTGAGACAGATACTAACCCAATAATAGAGGAATTGTATGTTAAATAATTGAACATTCATTCTCCAAACAGTATCAGTCTTTTTGTTGAGGTGCATTTACTCTCTAGTTAACTATTTTAAATTCGAAAGAACTTTTTTTAGTGGGTATGAGGTGGCTCTACTGGGAGTTAAATTTAGGAGTTTCACACTAAGCTATATCCTCTGCTCTTTTTTTATTTTGAGATACAGTTTTGTTAAGTTGATCAGACAGAATTTGAACTTGTAATCCTCCTGTTTCAGTTCCCAAATTGCTGACATTATAGGGGAATACCCTGCTAGGCTGGAGGAACTCTTTGCAGGTTTTGTGTGACTATGTTCTAGGCTTCTATAACTTTTTGTTTTAATGCATCATCTTTCTCATAGCTTAAATTCCATTATTAATCTCTCTTTTTTTGTATTTTAGGGAAGGGTCTACAGAGTGCTCAGGGTCTCACTACTAGATTGGACTCATAGTGACTAGGCACTTGTTTATAGCCTCCCAAGAACTGGATTACAGGCACACCCACCATGCCAAGTCTCAATTGCCATTTCAGTGCACTCTGAGGGTGGGGCCAGCATGGAGGCCCAGGGATCAAACCCCGGCCCATGTGCCTGCTTGCAGGTGCTTTAATCTGCTGAGCTATTTGGCTGGCTCTCCGTTACTAGTCTCTCTCTCTCTCTCTCTCTCTCTCTCTCTCTCTCTCTCTCTCTCTCTCTCTTTGGTGAAACTGGGGATTGAACTCAGGTCCTTGCACTTGTCAGGCAAGCACTTATTCTGCTGAGCTATCCTCCTGGGCCCTCCATTACTAATCTCAATGTTTGCTTTTTCCCCTTGAGCAATAGAAAATTACAAAACATAGTAGGTACTTAATAAATGTACATTGAATTAAGGCTCTGATTTTATGAATTATCTTTGAACCACTTTCCATAAAAAATAAAGCAAAATTTCATAACAAGGGGGCTGGGGGAGATAGCTCTGAGGTCTAAGCACCTGCCTGGCAAGAGCAAGGACCTGGGTTCGATCCTTGGTACCACATGCTACACCAGCCCTGGAACCCCAGCATGCCATGCTGGCCACCAAAACCAGCTGTAATTCCAGTGCTGGGGAAGCTGAGAAAGGAGGATCACTATGAGCCCAAGCTGCATAGCTAGACCCTGTACCAAATAAATAAATAATTAAAAAAGTTTTTCATAACAAGATAATAAGAGAACCATTGTTAATACACTGTTTAAGGGCCAGGGAGATAGTTCAGTGGCATAAATAGCAGTCTGGCAGGTAAAGGTCCTGAGTTTGATTTCTGGTACAACCCTCCCCACCCCAACAAAAGAGAGAGCACTGTTTTATTCTCAAAATAGTTACTTAGAGCTAAACCATTGTTTTTCAAACTGGACTACCCATTAGAATCACCTGAGGAAAACAAAAATGCTGATTCTGAAGTTTCATATCAACTCACTTGGTAAATCTTATTAAAATACTTCTAAGCCAACCTCAAGTTTCTAGTTCATTAGATCTTGGGTGGGGTCCCAAGTTTTGCATTTCTAACTACTTCCAGGTGATACTGATGCTGCTAGTCTGAAATACTACTGCTTTAAATAAATACATTGTTGATTATTTAAGTCAGAATATTCTGGGTTGGAGAACTTTTAAGACTCCCCAGATGCCTCTAATGGAGAGCCAGGCAGAAAACCATTGTCTTAAGCAAAAGAGCACGGCTGTATTTTATTTCCTATTTAAGTATTCACAGAGGATCTTTATTCCAATAAAAAATTCCCTTTCACATCTCAAATGAGTTCTTTGACCTACACATTCTATCTCACTAGGAAAAGTCAGTAAATTTAAATTAAAAAGAAAAGAAAATACTGAAGTTGTTTACTCAGGAGAATCAGAGGCCAATGCTCTCCTCTCCCAAGAACTGTAGATCAACTCAAAAGAATTTTAGTTAAGATCCAACTAGGAAACAGGGCTCTTATAGAGGGGAATTACTCACAGAGGTTATGTAAGAGATTAGCGGCTGTTGCAGGGATTAAGAAGGAAGGAGATGGAGCAGTGCCTAGGGGCCCCAGTTACCTGCAGGAAGCCAGAAGGGCTTTTCCAGTGGTATCTGAGTCCAAGGAGGAGAGCCAATGGCTGCCAAGTGTGCTTGCCAAAGTGCAAAGAAAGAAACACCCTGCTTCCCTTCTTTTTCTCTTCTTTCTTTGCCTCATCAATCTATGTGCGGCCAAAGCAAGTACTGGTCCCCAATCAGCACTGCTCATTGACCAAACTCATTAAGAGTGTAGTTAACACAGGAAGCTGGGGGAAGTAGCCACTGGGTTTGCCTTTTACAGTGCAACAGAGCAGAAGGGCAAGGCGAGGAGAGAATGGAAAGGCAAACAAGACATCTTATTTCTGAGATGATTCAGTCTTTTACTATTGAAACTGAGAGGATGACTGTCCATGCATGCCATTTAAAAAAAAAGAAGCATTTTGGCTCTAGTCAACTGTATTAGAATTATAAGCTAACTTAATAGTGTTTGCATATGTGACACATCTATTTTCTGTGCATATGTAAAGTCTCCTTTGGTCAATTAGCAACCTACTCCAGTACTTTTATCCAGGGTTTCACATACCTATGGTGAACTGCAGAGCAAACATGAAGTGGAAAACCTCACAAATAAACAACTCATTAGCATTAAATTGCACCTCTTCTGAGTACTGTGATGGATTCTTGCACTACTTAGCTCCTCCTGCCTGGAAGTAGAATCATCACTTTATCTGGCATATATCCATGGAGAATATACTCCCCTCTTGTTATGTGACCATCTCCATTATGTGACAGTTACAGTGTTGGAGTGCGTGTATACGTGATTCAATACTTTGGGATTTGGGGCATCTAATGAACATGTTGAAACATATCTTAAAGACAAACATATCTTAAAGATTACTGTTTGCTGGCAGTTTTCAGAGCCAAGCATCATGATTCTCTCAGTATGTAGTATACCAGTTTTACTAACTCTTCCCCTTTATCATTTAAAGTAAGCAGTGGTCTAAAATTGGAAGAATCACTCCCCTGGGCTTTAGGATATGGGAAATAGTTTTTCTTCATCTACTACTATTATTTTTTAACCACAGAGTGATTCCATGTATTTCTCTGTTTGCTAGGATTTAAACTCTCAGACTGCTTATAGGCAGGACTCCTGCTTCCTTTATTGACACACTGTGCTCATTTTACCAAAGAAACAGCCTCAGATGTGCCAAGGTCCAGTTCAAGAAGATCTCTCGAATTTGATTGCAGACTTTCTTAATGAAGCCATTCAGATTAGGTTGCATCTATTGTACAGTTAATTTTCCAGTAAATTTGCCTTCCTATCCCATTTCTTTTCTTTTTTAAGGCATTTAGTACAGGATCTACAGGTCTCATTACACAGCTCAGACTGACAGTGATCTGCCTGTGTTCAGTCTCCCAAGCGCTGGGATTACAGGCACGGGCCACCATACCCAGTCTCAGTTGCAGTTTCAGCGTGCCCCCAGGGCGGGGCCGACACAGCACACCAGGGATTCAACTTTGGTCCCTGGACTTGCCTAAATAGTGCTTTTAGTCTGCTGAGCTATCTGGCTGGCCCTTGCCATTTTCAATTTTAATTGAAATCATTTATTTACTTTCATCAATGTTCCACAAAAAAAAAAGGCTTAAAAATGTTATTTTTTAAAACTTTTTATGTAACAAAAATTTCAGAAACTATCTGTGTCTGGATTTATGTACCCCAGATTCCTATTCCTTTTTTTTTTTTTCAGATTCCTATTTCTCATAGATATTTTTTCAGTTTCCTCTGGTATTTTCTGTTCATTTCCAAGTAGCATCCCTATATTGCTATTTCTTGAGATTTTCCACTTTGATTCATTATCTTTTGACTTTCATTGATGGAAGAGGGAAGTTTATCTCTACTCTTCCCTCACCTTCATTCATTCGTTTTCTTACCATTTTCTTTCATGGATGGCAAATTTGCATTGCTCTTTTGTACTTTGTCTTAATCCATTTTTTGATGGTGAACTGGAGCAACATAGACAGGATAATTTACAGAGGAAAGGATTTCACTTGTCTCACTGCACTAGAGGTGGGAAGTCAGGGGCACCGACATAGGATCTGGGGAGAGCTTTTGTGCTGTGCTGCTGTTTTACAACCTATTCTTGTGGTAACTAAAATACTACAGTGTTAAAGACATTAATCCATTCTTGAAGGCTGCACCCCACCACCAGTGACCTAAATACATCTCATTAGGCTCCAGCTCCCAGTACCACTGCACTCTGAAGTGCCAACCCATGAACTTCAGGTGTCATATTCATGCCATAGCAACATTCTAACAACTATGCAAACATTTTTGACAGTTGAATCATGTTGTAGTGTCAAGGATCACATTCCTTTTTTCATTCGTTACATTTTTCCCCCTGAGGAGATATTTCTTTTGATCACTTCTCTATATGCCTTTGCTAATTTATCCACTAATTCTCTGGCAGAGTTTAATATCCCTTGGGATATTAAAGCACATCAGATGATTTGGTAATTTTTTTTCTGTTCCTGCTTTGAAGAGATCCCTTCTGGACCCTCAGTCCAGCTTAGACTTGCTGCTTAGCTGTCATCTCTGTTTCCCTTCTCTGTTGAATTCTCTGTTCCTTGAATCCTAGTTGTTCAGGTCATAGAACATTAATTTTCACCAATGGTAAATTTGTTTTTTTCAGGGGAACTTAGGTTTCTCTGTTTTATACTTCACTAGTATGCTGGGTGTTGAATTCTATTTTCATGTTGGATAAGTGGATTTACACTCAATTCCTTATATTTAGTTTGGATATTCCAGCCCTGAGTGGTGCCATGCATTCTGTCTTTCTAGAGTGAAAGCCTTAATTCCTCTCCAGGAGTCAGGGAGGGCACTTCTGTGGACACCTGGGACTGGAGAGAAGCTACACTTATTCTAGAGATTTTCAACATGTTCTCTCTTCAGCCCTATCTACACACCGTACTTTAGAAATAGCAATGTCTCTAGCATCTGAGGTACCCTGGAGCTCTGTAGTTTGTGTTGCTGGAGTGTCCTTGTCTGCTAGGGCAATAGCTACTCATTCTGGGTTGTTGTGAGTCCATCCTGCCGTCCTTGTTCCTGTATACTGAAGCCCTTTTAATTTCTCTATTATGAATTTAGAGGGGTTTGCAGAGTGGAAGGGAAGGACAAATGCATGCACACAAGTTGTTATATTTAATTGGGAATTCTTTGCTCATGGGTTTTCACATCATATATTTACAGGAGATCTGAATAAATAATTGATTCCTTCATGCTTAAGGATTCTAACCCTTTCAGTCAATCCAGAAGCAATAGCCTAACTGTGTTAGATTAAAAAATAAGTTAGCTTCATAAAATTTAGTGACTTCAGGAGGGTATTTTTTGAGGTTCCTAGAATACTATATAATTTTTTACTTTTAATTTGAATTCAGCTAAATGATAAGATTAGCTCATGAGATAACACACTTAGTTCCTTCTGTTTTCTTTCTTATGGCGCAGTGCATCCATGGTCTTTGGGTTACTGGTTCTGTTTTCTTAGTCATTTGATATTTATAGTTTACACTTATTAATTTTCAAAGGCACTACAGGATGTTTATAGGCCAGAAGTAGCAATGCCTACACTTTCATCCAGGAAACATTTGAACTTAGGAGAGGATTTTCCTATGGGCCACAACCTCAATGATGCTGGCTGACTCAAAGACAGAAATGTAACTACACATAATGTAATATTATTAATTGTCATACAAGGAGATTCCTGAGTGAATAGGAGTGTGCACTTAACATCTCTAAACAAGAGGCCAGCGTTTGTTGTTGCAAGTACCTGTTTTGTGTGCTTCACTAATGTAACTTGTGATATTATTAGAAGAGTAAATTGAAGAAAAATGTAAATAGAAAAGAAAAATTCATCAGAAATGCCATATTCAGGGATCATCTACTGTTAATCCCTATTGATATTTCTACATTTATTTATTTAAAAAAATCTTTATTTAGTACAGGGTTTTGCTATGTAGCTCAGACTCATAGTGATCCTCCTGTCTCAGTCTCACCGGTGCTTGGATTATGGGGGTATGCCACCATGCCTGGCTTTGGCGGCCAGCATAGTGCACCCAGGTTTCTGGGGCTGGCATGGCATGTAGCACTGGGGATTGAACCTGGGTCCTTGCGCTTGCCAGGCAGGTGCTTAGATGGTTGAGGTATCTCCCCAACCCTCTTTACATTTATTTTATCCAAAGTCATTTCATGCATAAATATGAAGTGAAAAATCTGTTTTTTATAGGAAATTTGAAGAGTACACAAAAGTAGAAGAATATGATGAATTTCTGTGCCTGTATTGCATACCAACCACAATTATTAACATTTTGTCACACACTTTTCAGTTATTTCTCAGTCTTTTATCCATTCAACTCTGTCCTCCACTTTTCTTGTTAGAATACTTTGATCTAACAAATCTTAGATATCTAATTTTCACTCATAAATATATCAGGATGTATCTTAAGATATAGTTTTTCTTTTATTTTTAAACACAATCACCTTCATCAGAATTTAAATAATAAATCTTTA
>PVKA01021380.1:0-38772 GCA_004027165.1 Ctenomys sociabilis | reverse complement strand
AAAATAAAGATTTTTCTTGTAACAACCCTCCACAAAAAATTTAGGATATTTCACTTTTTCGTTTCCCCTCTAAGTATGTTTTTCCTTCCTGCCTTTTCTTAATTGCCTTGGCTGGAAACTGTAATACAATATTGAATGAATTGGTGGAAAATGCCATCTTTGTCAATCGATTTTTTGGAATAAAATTGGTAGTTTGCCAAAAAAAAAAAAAAAAAAAAAAAAAAGATTTGTCTTACATCGTTGGGTGCTCCTGGGTTTGGTGCATAGATATCTATAATAGCTCCCTCTTCCTCTTGAATTTTTTCCTTAACTAATATATAGTGTCCTTCTTTGTGTCGTTTGATCCTTTTTGGTTTGAAATTGAGACTGTCTGAGAACAGAATTGCTACTCCTGCTTTTTTCTGAGGTGCTGGGGTATGTTGTATTGTTTTCTGTCCTTTGACTTTCAGCCTATGAATGTCTTTCTGAGTTAAGTGTTTTTCTTGTATATAGCATATTGTTGGATTTTGTTTCCTAACCCACTGTGCCAGGCTACTTCTCTTAATTGATTACTTGTGTCCGTTTACATTGATGGTTATAATTGAAATGTGCTGACTTATGTTTGTCATGAAATTTACCTGCTGATGTTTAGTCCTTTGTATCCTGTGTTTAAATGTCTGTCCTGTTTAGTGGGTTCCTTCCATTCTCATTCATGGAGTTCTGGTCATTGTGGTCTCTCTCTAGAACATCTTTCAGCAGCCTGTGTAGGGATGTCTTTGTCATCATGAAATTCTGTAGTTGTTCTTTTTCATGGACGTGTTTCACTTCTCCATCAGCTTGAAAGAGAGTTTTGCAGGGTATAATAGGCTGGGCTGGAATTTGTTTTCGTGTAGGACTTGAAGAACTCTGCTCCATGCTCTCCTTGCCTTCATGGTTTGTGTAGAGAAGTCAGCTGTAATTCTGATTGGTTTTCCTTTGAATGTGAACTGCTTCTTCTCTCTAGCAGCTTTCAGTATATTATGTTTTTGTTGGATTTCTGGGATCTTGACTATTACATGTCTCGGTGTGTTTCTACTTGGGTTGAAGTTGTTTCGTGTTCTGTATGTTTCAGTTACCTGAATGTTGGATTTTTTCCTCATATTTGAAAATTTTTCTGCAATTACTTCTCCCCAGATTATTTTTATGTCATTTGTATTGACTCCTTCATTCTCACTGATACCAATTAGTCTCACATTGTTCATCCTGTCGTCATCTTGCAGGTGATGGATTATTTTTTCCTGCATTCTCGTTGTTTTTAAAATATCCTTTCTCACCTTTTCACTAGCTGCACCAGCGTCCTCAAGATCTGAAACTCTGTCTTTGCTTTCACTTGAATGATTTTGTGGACTTGTGATTGATATTTTTAGTTCTTCTATATCTCTTTGACTTTGTTTCATGCATTCTATTTCTTTTCTGTATTGCTCATTTAAGGAATCCATCATATTTCTGATTTCCTCAATTTTTGTATCCATGTCTTCTTAAGAGGTAGTTATTAATTCTTTTTCTACAGAGTTTCTTCCAAGTTGGGTTTCCTCTGCATATTTCTGGACTTGTTTCTGTATTTCACATGCTATGAATTCAAAGAACTCTTTTTTTCAAAGAATTCCTTTTTGATTTCAGAAATTATTTTTTTTTTAGTTTTTCATGACCTTTCTTCTGTTGTTTCTTTGCTTCACATGCTGTTAATTCATACGTTTCAGTTGGAATAGTGCTCTCTGCACTTGTTCTGGGTCAGCATTGTTTTTCCCTCTGATATTTCTGCATTTTATTCTTTATTTCAGATGCTATGTATTCATGTATTTCTTTTTTATTTCAGGAATTACTTCTCATCTGAGTTCCTCTATACCTTTCTGGTGTTGTTCCTTTGCTTCTGCATCTGTTAATGCATTCATTTCACCTGAGCTAGTGTCCTCTGCACTTACTGGTGTACTCCAGGCCTGAGATTGCATTTTTCTCCTTGTCTTTGTCATTTTGTATAGCACTGACTTCTGGGGCTCTCACTCAGAGGCCAAGCTGTGCTTGGACTTGGGCCATGAGGTGGGACCTCAGACCTCTGGGCACCGTCCCTCCAGCATGGTGGGCCCAGGCCTCTGACTGACAGGCTGAGCTGTGCTGGGTCTTGGGCCACAAGTCTGGAAATCTTAAATGAAGAAGATACAAAGGAGATAGAATAAATGAAGCATATCCAGTGAGATATTCAGAAAATTAAAAATTCTGTTGAAAGTTACCAAAACCTCTTGAACAAAACTGAAGGTAGACTTTCAGACCTTGAAGATATCATTGTAGCTAGTGACCAAGAAAGGAGAGATGACTTAGAAATAACGAGGAACCAGGAAATAACAATTCAACAGCTTCAAGCTAATGCAAAGTGAAACAATATAATACTGACTGGTGTCAATGAAAAAACAGGCGTCAACAAAAATGACAAAAAAAATACCTCTTACAGAAGTAATAGCAGAACATTTTCCAAGCACTTGAAAAGAATATGACATATAGTTAAATGAAATACATAGAACTCCAAACAGCCATGACCAAAATAAATCTACACTCAAATATATAATAGTCAAGTATCCAGAAATTCAATACAAAAACAGAATACTAAAAACTGTTAGAAGGAGACTGGCTGTATTGGCACATGCCTGTAATCCCAGCTCTTGGGAAGCTGAAAACAGGTTCATCACTACCAATCTGATCTAGTAGTAAGACCCTGAAAACCCTGTAGACCCTTCCCTAAAATACAATAAATAAATAAGTAACTATTAGAGGGGCTGGCCACATAGCTCAGTGGATTAAAGCATATGCATAGGTAGAGCACAGTGGCTGGGGTTCTATTCCCGGTGTGCTGTGCCAGCCCTGCCCCCGGGGTGCACTGATATGGGGACTAAGACTGGGTGTGGTGGTATCCACCTGTAATCCCAGCACTTGGGAGGCTGAAAACAAGAGAATCATTACAAATCCAATCTACATAGTGAGAACCTGTAGACCCTGTACTAAATACATTAAAAAAAGTGTTAGTGAAAAGAAACATCACTTGTAATGGAAGGCTTATTAGAATCATGGCTAACTTCTCAACTAAACCTTCAAGTCATGAAGAACTTGAAGTATTTCAAGTCTTAAAGAAAAAAATTTCCAATCTAGATTAATGTACCCTGAAAAACTATCTTTCAAAATTAATGGAGAAATACCATACTTCAATGACAAAGAACAACTGAAGAAATTCATGACCAAACCCTCCAAAAAGTATTGAACTATATTCTAGATTAAGACAAAAATTACCACACTTCCAAAAGCAACATGAAAAAGAAGCCACAAGGCATGGGAAGCAATTAAGCAGAGGGGAAAGCAGGCAACCAACAGCAGCAATAGAACATGACAAATATAAGCCAATACATATCACTTATCATCCTCAATATAAGTGGCCTCAATTCAATACCAATTGAAACAGACTGGCAGAATGGATCAAGAAACAAGATTCAACTACATGCTGTATGCAAGACACATTTAACTCAAAAAGAAAATTTATAGACTGAAGATCAACAGATGAGAAACTATACTCTGTACAACAGCTATCCAGAAATAAGCAGGGACAGCTATTGTGTTTGCAAACAATGTGAACTTCAAACGAAGAATGGCCAAAAGAGATAAAGAAGATCATTACATACTTGTTAGGGGCAAAACTCAAGAGGAAGAGATAAAAATGAAATTTATATGCACTGAATATGGGAACACCTAAGTATATAAGAAAAATATTAACAGAGATGAAATATCAAATAAGCAATAATGTAATTGTAATGGGGAAACTTTATAACACATTGTCACAAAGAGATCAACAAGAAAAGGATCATCAAAGAAACATCAGAACTAATCCAAACCCTTGAACAAATGAACTTAATAGACTCTGAAAGTGTTCCACACAACATCAAAACACACATTCTTCTTAGATGCATACATGAGTCTCCAAAGCAGATAATACAATCCCTTAGAGTATGCTTAAGTAAATGCAAAGGAACTGAAATTATTCCATGTATATTATCTAACAACAGTGCCATAGAATTGGAAAAGAATTTACAAAAACTCCATAAACACATGGAAATTAAATAGCATATTCCTGAACAATCAATGGGTCACAAATAAAAGTGAAGAAATTAAACAATATCTACTATTAAACAAAAATGCAAATACAACCTATCCATGTTGCACATAATGAAAACAATCTTAAGAGAGAAGTTTATGGTGATGAATTCTCACATCAGAAAAACAGAATGAGCCCAAATAAACAACCTAATGCTGCCTATCAAGTTTGTAGAACAAGAAGACTAAGTCAAGCCCAAAGCAATACAAGGGAGTAAATTATAAAGATCAGAACCAAAATTAAGGAAATTGAGCCTAAGAAAACAATACAAAGAATTAATGAATAGAAGAACTGGTTCCTTGAAAAAATAAATAAAATTAATAAATCATTAGCCAAGCTCATTTTAAAAAAAGAAATAAAAACACAAATTCATGCAATGAAGAATGAAAAGTACATAATCACTAGATTCTGTGTAAATTCAGAAGATCATTAATACTTACTCTGAAAATGTTTATTCAAATAGGATGGAAAGCACATAAGAAATGGACAGATTCCTAGAAATATGTGAATTATCAAAGCTGAATTAGAATGAAGTAAAAATTCTGAATAACTCAATATTAGTTAATGAAATTGAGTGCAGAGAATCATCTGAGCAGCTCTCCTTGAAAGAAGAGTGATTGTCTCCTCTTTGACTGAGCCTGACCCAATTTCCTTGCATCGATATGTACAGATCTGGCTAGGGCTTTTCCTTTTTTCAGGACTTCTCTTTGTCCTGTCAGTTGGCCTTAAGCAATGTATACTGGTTTAGCTGAGGTGCTGGTGGTAGTCGTTGAAGGTGGCATGCGTGTTTCCTTGGTAACCTACACCTGCTGCTCATTACTGTGAGCCAGGTCGAGAAAGTACAAAGAACCAGTGCTCCACGCTGGCTGCTGGGATTAAACCTCGAGATAGAGGCTATGACTTCCTGGGGCTTGAAAGATTGCATCAGAGCTGAAGCACCAGACCACCGAAACATTAGATACTATCTCAATAGCATAATGCAGATTACTTTCTCTGCATATCTTCTCTGCATATGGCAGAGGTAAAGGTAGGCCACCTAACTAGCTCAGCTCACAGTTTGCCTACTTCCCACAGTTCTTAGGCATTCCTCCTTAAGCCACTCCTCCTCCACTGAATAAAACCCAGGCACGACCCTGGGTCAGCCTCTTTGTCCTTGAAGCCATCTTCATTGCTGGACTTAGAGCCCCTTTGCTCCCCAATAATTATAAATATGTTTTACTGTCTTTGCTTTGACTGTGGGTTGCACTGGGAGTGGCAGAGTAGAATTAACTTGTTGGGATTCCACTAACGTGTCTTCAGGATTACAAATATTGATTTCTTGGACTGAGAGGAGAACCTGGAAGGGACTCCTACAATTGAAAATATAATTTTAAAAAACCTATACACAAAGAAAAGCCCAGGTCCTGATGGATTTACAGCTGACATCTATGAGAAATTTAGAGAAGATTTAATGCCAATACTCCTCAAACTCTTTAATAATGAAATTGAAAAGGAAGGAATTCTCCCTAACTCATTCCTAGAGGCAAGTATTTCCCTGACAGCAAAACCAGAAAAAGATTCAACCAAAAAATGACAACTACAGGCCAGTCTCCCTAATAAACATAGATACAAACATCCTCAACAAAATACAGAAAAGGGGGGGAGCAGGGGACATGGCTCAGAGGAACAAGCACTTCCCTGGCAAGTGCAAGGGCCTGAGTTCAATCCCCAGTTCCGCCAAAAAAAAAAAAAAATACAAAAAAGCACCAAATCATCAAGAACATTATACATTGTGACCAAGTGGGATTCATCCCAGAGATGCAGAGATGGTTCAACATATGCAAATCAATAAATGTAATATAACATAAAGCCAAAGACAAAAATCACATGATCTTCTCAGTAAGTGCAGAAAAAGCTTTTGACAAAGACACTGACGCCATAAAAACCCTACAGAAAATCAGAACAGATTATGTTTATCTCAGTCTAATAAAAGCTATGCTAAATGGACAAAAACTGAAATGTTCCACTTAAAATCAGGAACAAGACAAGGATGTCCACTATCACCACTCCTACTTAACATAGTTCTGGAAATATTAGCCAGAGAATTTACAAAAGAGGCAGAAATAAAAGGAATAAGATGAGGAAAGGAAGAAATGACACAGATGACATGATACTTTACATAGTAAACCCTAAAAACTCCACCAAAAGACTTCTAGATTTAGTAACCAAATCCAGTAGCATAGCTGGGTACTAAGTCAAAATCAATAGCATTTCTGCACAGAAACAACAAAGTCACTCAGCAACAAATTAGAGAAAGAGACCCTTCACAATATCATCCAAAAAAAAATACTTAGGAATAAAAATAACAAAGAAAGTAAAAGATTTATATATTGAAAATTTTTGTACTCTGAAAAGGTACATTGATTGAAAAGGAAATAAAAAAAAATGGAATGATATGTCTTGCTCATGGACAGGAAGAACCAACATAGTGAAAATGGCCATACTCCCAAAACTGTTATGTAGATTTCATGCAATACATTAGATACTACACAGATCTAGAGAAAACATTTATAAAATTCATTTAGAAACAGAAGGGACCTAGAATAGCAAAGGCAATCCTAAACAACCAAGGTAAAGCAGGAAGCATCACAGGAGGCATCACAATCCCTGACTTGAAACTACTACAAAGCTACTGTAATAAAATCGGCATGACACTGGCAAAAGAAAATCAGACTTGAGAGTCAATGGAACAGATTAGAAGATGCAGACATGTCTACAAACACACTCAGCCACCTTATCTTTGACAAAGGGACCAAGCATGTTTACTGAATGAAAGATATCCCCTTTAATAAATGGAGCTGGAGGGGCCAGGGATATAATTCAGCAGCACAGTGCCTGCCTGGCAAGTGTATAGTCCTGACTTGGATTCCAACTATAAATAAATACTCAAAAAATCAATTTTCTACCTGCTGAAGACTAAAACTAGATCCCTATCTATCTCCATACACTAAACTAAAATCAAAATGGATTAAAAGCTATAAATATTATAGCAGAAATACTAAATCTACTTGAAGAGAATGTAGGTAGAAATACAGAAGACATCAAGATAGGCAGGTAGTTCATGAACAAAGCAAACCTGCATGGTCAATACTTCAAAAAATTGACACCTGGCATCTCATTTCATTAAAAAAAATTTGCACATCAGAAGAAATCACTAACAAGGTAAAAAGACAGCCTACAGAATGGGAAAAAATTTTAGTCAACTGTCCCTCAGACAAAGGACTTTTATCCAGAACATATAAAGAACTGAAAAAATCAGGCCCAGAAATTCAAAGACCCAATCCAAAAATGGGTATCTGAGATGAATGCACACTTCTCAAATGAAGAAAAACAAGTGGCAAATAAATATATGAAAAAAGTTCAACATCATTGGTCCTTTGAAACATGCAAATTAAAAAGAACACTGAGATTCCATGTAACTCCAGAAAGAATGGCTACATTAAGAAATCAAAGAAGTACAAATGCTGTCAGGATATCAGGAAAAAGGGACCCTTCTTCACTGTTGATGGGAGTGTAGACTGCTACAACCACTATGGAAATCAGTGTGGAGATTCTTCAAAAATCTACAATTAAAGTCCCATTTGGCCCAGATGTTCCTCTCCTGAGTATTTTCCAAGAAGTATAACCATCATATCACAGCAATATATGTGCATCCATGTTCACAGCAGCACAATGCCTATGAACAATGCCAAATGTCCATCAAACAAGGAATGACTTTTTTTTAAAAGATGTGTTATTTTTATACAGTAGAGTGCTACTCAGCTATAAAGACAGATAGAGTCAAGGATTTCATAGGTAAATTGATGTAACTTGAGACCATGTTCACAAGTGAAGTAAATCAAACTTGTGTGTGTAAACATTATATTGTCTCTGTAGCATAAAAAACTAAAAGAATAAATAAGATCCAAGATGTACACTAGACATTGTGCATTGTGAAAGGGAAAGAAACTGCTCAAAAGGAAATAAGAATTAGGATGGGGGGAGACAAAAAGAGGAAGAGAAAAGAAATATATATATTTCTTTTCTATATTATATATATATATATATACACACATATATAATATAGCCAAGTTAAATATACTAGCAATTTCTATTAGTACATTGAAAAGAATGATTTGTGCTTATATTGTTTCATTTTTCACGCCTCTATCTTGTAATTTGAGCAACTACTTTCAATATAACAATAAGCAATATATTGACCATTGTTAATTTTCTATTATTCTTTTTTGAAATTCTGTATAATTCCTTTTTATTTTATTTTTTATTTTTATTTTTTGGCAGAACCGGGTATTGAATTCAGGACCTTGTGCTTGCCAGGTAACCACTTATTCTACTGAGTCATTGCCCCAGAACCTATAATGTTTTTTTTTTAATTTTTAAAATGAATTATAAAAAAGAATGGAGACCTTGGAGCCTGCTTGTTTGGTCCTTTGGATGTTATCTCAGGCTACTTGTTTGCCAGTGTATCCATTGAACATCAATTCATGTGACTCAGATTGTCCTTCAACAGCAGAGAAATGTTGACAGCAGTTCTGATAGATACCCAACAGCAGGGTCAAGACCCCTGATTTTTTAATGTGAACCTTTCTGGTGATTTGTAAAGCAGTTTTGCATCTCATTTTAGTGTGCTGTGTGCTTTGTAACCCACTTGGAGGCACTGTTGGGCTACAAGAAACCCAGTGAGGATGGAGGACCATTTCAGGCCCAAACTCCTGGTGGAGAAACAGCGCTGAGGACCCTTGGAAGTTTCTGGAATTCTTTGAGATTTCCCTCCCTGACAGGAAAAATGTTTCCCATTCAACAACAGGCTGAATGCATCGTGCTTGCTGCTGAGGAGAGTAGCACACAGAAACCAGGAAAAGAGACCTAAAAGGACTCTAGTTTCATCCCAGACCTCAGTCCCTGGTGGAGGACCTGGGCCAAGCCAGGGGACAAGGGGCTTGTGTAGGGAAGGCCAGAGCTCCTGGCTTCTGGAGTTATCTGACATTTTTTGGAAAGATTTTTAACCTCAGAGAATGTGGTGTTTGTGGTGGCAGAACAGGCAGAGGACCCAACACAGAGTAAACAGCCCACCCTCGCAGCCCGGGTTCTATCTGTCCTCTGGTTAGCCCTTGGGGTTTTCCACTTCTACCCAAACTCTAACACCTGTATCCTTGTGCAAGCCATTGTCATGGCTCCTTAATGACTCTTAAGGTAGGAATATCAGGTAAAATATAAGATTTGTTGTTAAAAATTTCATGGGCCGGGGATATGACTTAGTAGAATAAGCGCTTACCTGGCAAGCCTAAGGGCCTGAGTTCAATACCCAGTTCTGTAAAATAAATAGATAGATAGATAGATAGATAGATAGATAGATAGATAGATAGATAATAAATAAATAATAAATTAAATTTCAGATAAACAGAATCAGAAAAGTAGTGTATCCTGCACAGTATGTAATATGTGTTTACACTAAAATACTATTCTGTACTTTTCTGAAGTTCAAATTCAAACTGGCAACCTGGGTTTTATTGTGTTTATTCTTTGTGTTTCATTTCTAAACTTAGCAATGGGACTGAGAACTTCTCTAGCCACACAGCAGCCAGAATGTGCTTGCAGAAATTCAGATTTAACCATGCTGCTGGCCTGCTCAAAGTTGAGAGATGATTCCTGATCACCCAGGAACCACGTCCAAGCCCTTTGAGAGGCACACAAGACTGTCACCCACTTCCTGGCCAACTTCCAGTTCTCACCTTCACCCCACATTGTTCACCCAAACCCACCTCTATGCTCCAGCATACCTTAACCAAGTGCAGGTACAGTGCCTTCCTCCAACCAGCCCCAGGAAGAACTCAAGATCAGTCATCCAGCAGCCACCACCTCTTCTCCTGAAGCTCTTCTTCACATGTCCCTGTCACCCAGTGCCAAGCACACCCTCTGCACTGTAGGACTGATTTTTACAGATGACTTGTTCAACAGTCTTCAGCTTGTGTGTCTGTCTGTGTTCCTCATTGCACTGTGACCTTCCCTAATGATGTTTCTTTGTCATCCCAGGGCACAGCATGGCACATAGCTCAGAAGGAGGCACTCAAGAAAAGTGTGATGCATGAATGAATGGATGAATGACGAGGGAAATGAATTCAAAAGTAGATGGGCCCTTGAAAGTGTATTAACAGTAGAAGCCACCAGGGGGTGGAATAACCTTATTTTTCTTTAGTGGGGGTTGTGGCACAAAAAGCAGACTCCTAGCCCTTAGATCTGTTCTCGTTTCAAGGAATGGAGATTCTGTTGTTTTGTTTTGTTGTTTTATTTTTAAATCATGGAAACAGGAAACAGGAAAGGACCTTAAGAGTGCATTTGGATCAATCATCTGCTTTCACATACTAGAAATAAGCCTTTCTATTTCTAGCCACTTTCAGGTAGTTTGAAATACACTTGTTACAGATAAATCACAGAGAGGATGGGGAACTTGCTGCATGTTAGATACAAAGTGAGCAGTAGACAAGGGTTGGAGCCCAGAGTGTCACAGACACAGCCCTGTGAGGCAGGCGCTATCATTATCTTACAGGTAGGGACCAGCATGTAGAGGCTGTCACCTTGCTACACCATTTGGAGGGGGCAGTGAGGGTGCTATTTGGAGGTGGCCTCGTGGTGCTCATCACTTTGGCTCCCCTGTGGGAAGCCTGTCCATTCTGGTTGGTAGCATCTTCATCTAGGCTGACTTCTGGGATGGCCTCAGATCTCTACTTCTTCAGTACCCAACTCAGAATGTCCTTGTGGCCACAGAGGTTCCTGGCTTGGTAGTAGTGAATCCCAGAGGAACTGCTGAACTCTGGGGCTAGTACAAATAGGGCTGGAATGAGGGCTCCCTGGGGTGCAAACTTAAGAGACATTCGCCTACCTTCAGGGCTGTGCAGGTGCTCCATCAATACCTGAGAGTGTGCTGCTCGGGACACTTGGTGATCTAGGGGGCCTCACTTGCTTTCTTCCAGTCCTGACCCTGGGGATAACATTTCAAACTGAGGCCTTATCTTCCCTGCCTCCAACTGTGAGGCCAGCCTGGCCCAGGAGGAGCAGTAAGGAAGCAGCAGTCACAGGAACTCTTTGGAGAAAGAACAAATTGTAGCAAACCCAGGCCTGGATTCCACCCATGTAACTGTTGTAGAGTCTCCAAATCTGTCGGTCACACACACATGATGATTTTCTTTTTCTAGAGTCATTGCCTGCCTCTTGGCAGGATTCTGGAGGTCTGCCCACTTCAGAGTTCCCTCATGTGGAAGAAGCTATTGGGCCACTACTTCTTCTAATCAATTCTCCCTCCCCCCTTAAATATATTTGTTCCCAAGAAGTGTCACCAAAGGGATTTGGACAAAATAAGGTAAGACAAATCAAGCATGTTACCTTCAGTTAGCCTGAGGACAATGCAAGAGGCTGGCGCCTATGCTTTTTGCCCAGTCCTTTCTCTATTCTTCCTTAATTTGTTCTCATACAAAGGCTCAGGGCAAAGCCACAAGTTTGCCACCCAAGCAGATATCCAGCTAGCCATGAAGCGCCATTCTTTCCTGCACACACACACACACACACACACACACACACACACACACACACACAATCACATTCTCTTGGAACGTCTCACCTAGCTCAAGGTTGGAGGGAAGGAGATGCAATGACAATAGCACAAAATCTCCTGGCCACATAAGCCTCACCCCACACCACCTTTTGCTTATATAGCTAGGATGGGGGGAGTTTGTGGGGGCAGGGAAAGAACCATAGCCTATGCAGCTAGGCAGACACTACCACAGAGCTACACTTTAGGCCTTTTTACTTATATTTTGGGACAAGAACTCCCTAAATACATAGGCAGGCCTGGAACTTTTGATCATCTTCCCCAAGTTCCTGAGTGGCTGGGATGACAGGCATGTACTTCCACACCAGCTCAGGAGCCTTTAGTAGGCCCTAAGGGAAGCTCTGGGCCCCTACTGTTGGAAGTTCTCTCTGAGGGCTTTTCCTCAGCTTTGGGCCCTACTTGCTAAGTCTGGGGTTCACAGCAGACCTCCTCACACCCCACTGAATGTCAGTTGTATCACCTGTATAATTTTGTATACATCAGCTCCAAGTCCCAAAGACTGGTGATAAAATGAATGTCCCTTATTGACTTCTGCTATTTTAAATTGGGTGGAAATGAGGCTTAGCATGCCAAGTTGCCAGGAAAGGACAAAGAGATTAGCAAGGATCCATTCCCATGTCTGCAGCACCTGTGGGTAGAGAAAGGACAATTCCTCATCACTCAGTGGATGCCTGCCTCTTGTAAGCCACTACCCTCTTCAAGCCTGTTACCTCATCTGTAAACTGTGTGACACAACCGGTTCAGGAATGTAGTAAGGATTAGATGAGATTACATACAGACACCCTATATGTGCTGGAAAGCCCTGTTCATAAGAGAAGAGCTCAGTATTTATTCATCGATTAGAGGAAAATTCCAACTCCCACATCTTGCAGAGATTGAAGATGAACACAAAATAGATCATGACAGAGGACTGAGCTGTAGGAGGCAGTAGAAAGCAGGGGTTAAAACCAGGGTTTTAGCATCAGAAACATGTGTAAATATCATATAGCTTCCCTAGTATAAGAAGCAAAAAGCAGAAATACAAATAGAAACGTACAACAACAACTAAAAACAATTGAGTCAGATAGGGCAAACTGAACGGCATATGCTGCAGGGTACTAAGCAGCTTTTCTTCTGGATGGTTAACAACCTAAGTTCACAGATCAAAATTGGGAAAATAGAAGAGCTGCAAGGCCAGCCAACATTTTGGCCTCAGCCTTTCAAGGTCAGCAAAGACTCAGGACATAGGAGAACCTGTACTGCAACATCATGAAACTCAGTTGAGCTCCAAATTTTCTGAACAAGGAGATTATGGAGCCACAGAGAAATGTTTGGTTTCCAGCTATACTATATGCTAGCTGTTCAACTTCAGACAAGGTGCTTCCCCTCTCTGAACCTCAGGTTCCTCAGATATAAATTAGAGATAGTAACTATACCTCCCTCTGGATCTGGCAGAGTCAGATGAGATAGCACATAAGCAAACTGAGGTGGCACCTGGCTTGGTAGTAGTGAAATACAATAAATACTGGCTGTAATTAGTGCCATTAGGAAATGTGCAGGCATCACAAATGGGAGGAGTTAGGGAAATTTCACTGAGCAAGATTAGGCTTGATCTTGGCCTTGAATGAAGAAAGTGGTCTGGAATATAAGAAGGAAGAAGATGCTTGTAGATAAATCTTGCTAACCATTTGAAAAACAAGCCCCCTCCCCCATCAGGTTCAAGCCCATGCTTTCTCATGAATGATCTGAAGAGATGGTCATGCTGGTGGCATGACCCAAGAGGGGCACCCCAATGAGAGGACATGAACAAACCAAAGTAGCCACAAGGGCCTTCAACTCCTGATGAAATTTAAGCTGCCTCATGGGGCAGCAGAGAAATACAGCAGCCAAGCTGTACTGTTGGCCTCCTACATTGTGACTCAGGTTGCCTATGAGGCACCAGGACTGTTTTCCTGGCCTCCCTGATAATCAGCCCTTGAGATTGTGCCTGTTGGAGGATGAATGCCTGAGCCCTCTCTGGTCATTGCTAGAAATTGCTGCCTTACCTCTCAGTGTTTCCCAATGCTTTAGCATCTGAAGCTCTTTTCTTACGTGAAACTTCAGTGGATCATTGAGCAGTTTAAACAGTCTCATTTTCTGTATCCCAGAACCTTGGGAGCATAGGTTGCATAGGTCTTAACATCAGGATTCATAGGTTCACAGTCTTCAGTGCAAGGTGGGCCCAAGCAAGAGCAGCTAAAGTACTCATTTTCTTTTGGGTGCTTTAGGACAAAAATGGTATTCCATATTCTTTCCTCTGCCACCTGTGTCTTGGTCAGGAGAGGCCGGGTTATGCTGCACTGACATAGAAGCCCTGAAGTAGTCATCGGGCAGCAGGAAAGCTTTCTTTCTTGTTCACATATAGCCTGGTGCAGATGGGGAGACAGATAGATAGGTTATCTAAAACATGTGTCTCAAGCACAAAGGAAGAGACATGAATAAAAGCACATAGCTTTGGCTCTGGTTGCCACAATGAACTATCAGAGACTGAGTGGTGTGAACACAATTTATTTCTCATAGTTCTGGAGGACAGGATGTCTACCAACAAGTCATTGGAAGACTAAGGGTCTGGTGACTCTTCTGGGCTTGCAGACAGCTAACTTGTCATGATGTTCTCACATGTTGGAGAGAGACAACTAGTTTTGGCATAGGGAGGGTCATTCAGTCCAAAAATAGTACAGCAATGCTTAACTGCTTTGGCCTAGAAGTGTCACATACTACTACCTTGATTTTCAAAGTCTAAAATCATCATATGTATTGTCCATAGTTCCCACTAAATATGCTTGCAATCCTAGCACTCTGGGAGAGCACCACAAAAGGATAGTAACCTGGGTAACTTAGTGACTTAGTGAGACTCTGTTTCAAAAAGAAAATTTAGAGGGACTACCCACTTGGGCCCCACTCCTTCTGCTCTCTCAGACAGGAGCTTTCTTTCCCTCAATAAATAGATTCTGCTCATAAAAAAACTTTAAAAAGCAGGGAAAGTAGCCCAATGCAAAGACCCTGGGTTCAGTCAGCAGGACCACAAAAGAAGAATTCATCACATGACCTAAACTTAATTGCAAGGGAAGTTCAGAAATTTAGGGGAACAGAAGAATGTCCATTGAAGGTAGTATTTTATGTACACTGTCACCTGGGCAGAGCCACATAGGAGAAAACAATTTTGAAGGTCATAACAACAGTTCAACAATGTCAGGTAGGAAACACATATCTGGGACTGTCTGCCATAGGATTCAGGAGCCAAGGTGTAGAAGCTGACTGTAAACATTTTGCCACAGATATGCCAATAGACACTTGGGGAATTCTGAAATATTGGACAGAGGCCATTTCTTAAAGTCAGTGAAAGTTTCTCCCTAAAATTGTGTTTCTTCTTTTTCACAATTATTCCTCATACAAACAGGAAAGGGGCTAAAATGATGGCCATTGGGAGTCTTCAGGCACCCCTATCATCAAGAGGTAAGCCTCATGCACAAGCTGCACAGCCCGAGCTGATTTCTGACATGCTGAGAATCTGCTCTTCTCAACATCTGAGCTTGACTGCCTTCCGCGTCTGCTGGCAGGCATTATAGCAAGCCCCGCCTCATGGCCCAGCCTCTGCATATATGAGTGCACCATATGACTAAGTAAAGTCCAAAGCACAGAAGTCCTGATGCTCTGATATGTCCATAGCTATGACTGGAAAACGGAGGGCTAAGGGCTACATCGTCGTCCTGATAACATGTAGATGATTCAGCGATGTGTTTTGGCACACGGTCTTAGGAACAACCTCAGTGGTATGAGACTGTTCTTATACTCAGGACTGTTCTAAGGTTTGCCTTCCATTCCTTAAAGAGCCTGGCTTCACCAGCCCACAGCTGCTTCTAAAACAGCTGACTAGGCAAGCTGGCTTCCATTCCATTCCAGGGCACATCATTGCCCCTGCTGCTCCAGGGGTTTTGTGCAGGATGTGCCCGCTGTCTGGAATGTTCTTACCCAAGATCTGTACAGTCTGTGTCCTCATCTTTCAGGTCTCAGCTCTGGTGCTAACAGCTCATGGCAGCCTGACTACCCACACAGACTCACAATCTCCCCATCTAGTGCCCCACCTTCAAGAGCACATATACAATACTCTATCACCACTCATTTCATTTCTTTGTTAACAATGATCATAGTCTTCACCCAACTCATTCAGTTACTGACTTATTAATTAATGAATGGCTTGGAAGTGATTTCTCAGGAGCCATTTGAGTTTCTCAAATACAAATAGGGACTAAGGTCTCTATAGCCTGTCTCCTTCACAGTAGGGAGGGGATAGTTAGTGCTGGATCATGTTTAAGAATATCCGAGTCTTATGGCAGTAATAGTTACTTGTGAGATTTAATTGAACACCTACTGTGTTGAAGTTTTGTGCTATGTTCTAGAGCTCTAGGATGTCATATCCATGCCTGTCTTCATAGAGCTTGCAGTTCCTATGAACAAAATGTTACTCCTAGCATGAGTTATGATATCACTACTTTAAATTCTCATTATCATCATCCTGAAAGCAATAGTAATAGCTGACACATATTGTATTTAAAATTTTTTACTACTACATGCTTGCCATACATAGTGGTTATATTCAGCTTGGAAGTTTGATACACATATATTCCACCTTGATCATGCCACTACCTTTAGCTATAATCATCCTGATGGCAGTAGCAATAGCTAACACTATAGTGTGCTTGCATGTGTGTGCTGCACCAGGGAAGGGAAATAGGGATCTTCTCTAGAGATCCTTACTGTATAGACATAACAATCCCCAAAAAGTGATGTTTATATAGTTCTTATTTTGTATACCTTCCACCTATAAACTCTCCTCAATCTCACAGAGGCCCTATGAGGCAGGTATCACTGCCAGTCCCATTTTAGCAGATGAGGACAATGAGGCTAAGAGAGGTCAAGTAAGTTGCTTGAGGTCAAACTGCTAGTAAATGTGAAATGAGCTATTATTTGTCACCAATCTGGGGATTTCCCCTGTTTCTGTTATGGCTGTTGTTGACCTAGGCTGCTTAGGAAGTGCTACATCAACTGCTGTTGCAGTTTCAATCCTGTCTGTTGACAGCTGTGGTAAACAAACAATGCCCTAGATACGGATGAATTTTCTCATTGATTTTGTATGCGACTGAATAGCTTTGAACCTCAGCCCGGGAGGCCCTTCTCCAAGAGTGGAGACTGTGGTACCTCATCTTGGCAAGGAAGTCATGTATCTGAGAGTTTTTCTTTTTTTAAAGTTAGGCTCTCACACTAGCTAGTTTAATTGATTCTTTGTAGGCTATTTTCCAGAACACCACTCTCCCTAAGGAGAGCTGAAAATGTGTTGCAGTATAAATATCATCTTATTTTATATAATACTTAGAAGTAATTGAAGTCAGAGAATTCATTCATCCAGCAAATTCTCCTTGAGCACCTACTGTGTACAAGGTATTATTCTTGGGCGTGGGTTAGAGCAGGCAACAAAACAGCCTGAAACCCCTGCTTGCATCATTCATATGATGTAATGAAGAGAGACAAAGAGTAAAACATGTCATCTGATAATAAATACCATTGAAGAAAAATAAAGCAAGAGGGGGGAATCCGGCAAGCAGAGAATGGGTCTGATTTCAAATAAGTGATCAGCACAGGCCTTATTGGGAAAGTGACTCATGTGCAAAGCTCTGAAGAGGGTCAGAAAAGCTCAGTGAGGCCTTCGGTGCTGGTTCTCACCTAAGGTATCTCCTTGTGTTCATTCCCTAGGCTGGTGGTTGTCTGCCAGCTGCCATCAGCTAGGACCAAGGTACCCACTTATCCCACTGGGAAGGAAAAGGATGAGCAGAAGCCACCAGAGACTCCTGAAAGTCCTTATAGGACAAGCCCCTTCCCTGGCACCTTCTACATTTCCTTCCGCTATTACTGGCTTTGCATTTTGAGTGTGATGGCAGCCCTGGTGTACACCTCCCCTCCTCTCACTCTAGTTCTGCAGTGCCATCCCTGCTGAGAATTGCAACATTTGCACTAAAATGATGTGTTTAAGGTTCAGTGTGTGTAAGTGTGTGTGTGTGTGTGTGTGTGTGTGTGTGTGTGTATGCATATGTGTGAGGGAAGATGTATCTCAGACTCTCCCATGTTATGGATTTGTGTAGCTTTTGCTCTGAACACAGGACTCATGAGCTTCTTTTGTTCATCAGTGCTACTTCATGGTGTTACAAGCGTGACTCTTATCATCTAATAGACTTGGACTCTACCTCTGTTGTATGTATGGCCTTAGACATATACCTTTGAACCTCTCTAAGCATTATTTCTTATATTTAGGATGGGACCACAATTCAGACTTTCCTAATGGGGTTGACAAGATTAAGTAAGATCGTGTTTGTAATTAAGGAACATTACTATTCATTCACAAGGTCTTGCTGAGCACCCTCTGTGTACTGAGTATGGTATAAGTGCTGGAAGAGTTAAGGAGAGGATCCAAGATGAACTGGACAAAGCCCAACTTAGGTATGTCCCTCACTGAGACTCTGCTGTCCAAATCCAGGTGCCTGGAACCAGGTCAGAGAAAAGTTCTGGCTGTTTTGGTGCAACACACACACAAGGCTGCCGTCAGAGGACCATCTGGTTGCAAGAGCACCATGCACGGTATAGCATCCATTGCCAACTGTGGGGGCAGGACAGAGGGCCAGGTGCCAAGGCAAGGAGAGTTTCTGTAAGCAAGGCCCAGAGTGATGGAGGAGATCTTCATGGGGTCAGCCCTTGTCTGTTTATTCTCCTCAGTCTCTTGGCCATTAGCAAAGCATCCACACTCTGCCTATTCTTTTGAAGTGGCACCCCCTCCCTGCCAGAGATGCTCCTAATTTTGTATTCTCTTCTTGGTGCCCACTCCCTGGTGCCTGTCTCCAGTTGCTGACAGCCTCAGGGTCAGGTGATCTCCATGCTGGTGAGCAGGACCACAGGATCATGTCAGTCTGCCTTCTTGACCCAGTGAGAGGAAGCGGGGTAGAGGAGGACTTGACATCTGTTCTGGCTGATGGATTGTGTTAGTTCATGCAGGAGGGTGGTATGGAAAGCAATGGGCCACTCAGCACACAACTCCATGCTCAACTGTACAGCCTAGACTTTCTATTGTCCAAGCTGATAAGAAAAACAGTGAAGACTGCAGCAGAGGAAGAGAGACTCTGGCTGGACTTTGAGGGAGAGGAGGGCTTGAAATGGGATAGGCCAACTCCATCCCAGGTCCAGTACAATGTGCTCAGCTGTCTGTAAGTTGGTAACAGGACCAGGCAGGCGTTGAGGAGTAGAGATTCCTTGGGTGTGTGAAAGAGTTTGAGCACTCAAGGTACAGGCCTTGAGGGAATGCGAGAAATAACTGTAGAGACTGTGGGGAGAGCTCTTTTTCTCCATCTCTCAAGCTGTTCTCTTCTTAGCCTGTATGTTCTTCTCTCCCCCACTATCTTTCCTTCCCTTAGAAGACCTTTTCACTGTCTCCCTCCTTTTCTTTGGAGTCTCAGTAATTTCATCTGCAAGATAAGGGTGCTTATACTGGAGGCTGGTGATACTGCTTCTCCAGCCTTGCATTCTGGTTCAGAGATGGGATTCAATCAGAACTGCTCTTTCAGGGTTGTCCTCTGAGGTCTGGCTGGGCTTATGTGCAACTATACTCACTGCAGAGAGGCTCAAGAGGCCAGGTCCAGGGTTTCTCGCTCCTGCTTGCTGGAGGCTGTGGACAGGACTATTTCATTTCTCACCCAGACTGGAGACAGGCAAGGATACCCAGTCTAGACATTGCTTTGCTTCCAGAATCAAATGGTTTCCTCTCAGCATCACAATCCCTTTAAGATGAGAGCGAAACTAGAAGAGAAGATCTTTGATGTTGTTCAATCGAGAAATCCATCAGGAGGGAGCAAGCCCGGAAATGCCAGAGTGAAGGGCTCCAGTTAGCAGCAGTGCTGGGACCCTGACTGGACTTTCTTTGCTGATGGCAAATATCCCTTGACATAAACATAGGGCAGTGGGGGGGGGGGAACAACAACATTCAGTCTCTAAACAAACAAAACAGGAATGAAACCTGCCTTGCATAAGGGATGGCTCTTGCTGCACTAGTGTAGCTCAAGGGGCCTTCACTGTGGAATTTCCTGATTTAAGCGTGATGGATTTTCCATTCATGCCCTCAAATGAACACTGGCCTTAGAGCCCAGTGAATGGCCAGTGGGGCTCAACAAGGCCTTCTGGGAAATGGGCTAATCACCTCAGCAAGATCTTCTGGGAAATGCCCAGAGGGGCAAGCCTCCATTCTTGAGTCCAAACTTTGGTGAGTGTTGCTGCATCCTTCAAAGCCCCATAAGCCCTTTCCCCACAGGAACCTGAAGACTGTTTGCAATCACTGCATTTCTGCCTGCTTTTGGACTGCTCCCATTTACATGCCAGATACCCCAGCCATACCAGCTTCATCCTTGCTTTCCTTGAGGGCCCAGGTGTTCTCCCCAGTTCTGCTGATTCTATTGCTCACTTGGACCACCCTTCTCTCACCCCATTGCTGCCCAACCAAGAATCCGTGTGGCAGAGTGGTCATGAGCATGAAATCTCTCTAGGTCTGATTCTGGGCTCCAGCTTTATTACCTGTGTGGCCTTGGGCAAGTCACTGGACCTCTATACCTCTGTTTCCATGTCTGTTAAATGAAGGTAATGGCACTTAGTTCACAGGATCAGAGTAAGTCCTAAATGGGTTACTATTTGCAGTGTCGTAGATATGAAGTGTTAAGAACAAACATGTAAATCCTATCTGCTTTCAAGTTCAACGTAAATGACATCTCCTCTTAAAAGCTTTCCCAATCCCCTCCAGGGGAAATGTTCTCCACCCTCTCTACCTTCCTGCAACTTTTCAGCTGACTACTGAGAAACTTACCACTTGGTGTCAAAATGGTGCACATGCATCAGCTATCTGAGAGCCAAGGCATCCCTGGTTGGTATGCAATAAATCCTTGGTAAATGAATGCAGGTGAGATGGGCTGTAGAGATAGTACAGCTGCTCTTCTGTCCTGGCTGGCCTCCTGCACTGAGGGACCTGACCCATCCCCAGTGAGTTATGATCAGCATACATCTCAGGCCCTCTGTGCATACTGGCAAAGTTAGGCAAATTCAGCAGGGCACAGAGTCAAGGGATCCAACAAAAATACAACAAAAGCCACATGTGTAATTTTAAGGTTTCTAGCATCCACATTGAGAAAAAATAGGTGAAGTTGCTACTTTTTCATCCTCTAAAGAGCACTGGAGAAGATGAGAAATTGTATATTGCTGTATATATGGATGACATGTAGTAAAGTTTACAAATTGGAAGTGTACGTTGAGGGTGGCATAAAATTCAATAGTGGAGTGCTTGCTTGGCATGCCTGAGACCATGAGTTTGATCCCTGACTCCTCCAATGTACAGATTGATATGTACATTGGCATCTATAAAACCATCACCACAATTAAGATAGTGAGCACTGTCATGGTCCCCAAAAGATTCCCTGTGCCACTGTGTAGTATTATACATTTAATAGTATATTTTACTTAACATAATATATCTAAAATATCATTGTGACATGTAATCAGCATAAAAGGCAATAGAGAGATATTTTGCATTCTTTTCTTCATACAAAGTCTGCAAATTCTGATGTGTATTTTATACTTAGACAACTTCCTCATTTGCACTGGCCATAGCCACATGTGGTTGGTGGCAATGGTTCTTGATAGTGGGGATCTAAATGATTTCTAAGCATATTTCCCTGTATGGATTAAATGTGTCTCTAAAAGGTCATGTTCAGGAACATTAACTCTTATTGTTGAGTGTGGGAAAAGAAGACCTAACAGAAGATGTCTCGAGTCACAAAGGTTCCACTCTCATGAATGGGTTAAGGCCTTACCATACGGCTGGGGTAGTTCTGACAGGAATGGCTTTAGTTCTTACAAGAGCAACTTGATTTATAAACAGGCTCTTTGGCATACGCCCATTTGCCATCTTGTTGTGTGATGCCTTCCACCATGAGATAATGCAGCACTAAAGCCTGCAAGTCTTTTTAAATTAATTTTATTGAGAAACAAACAGCAATGAGACAGTTTCAAAAATAATTAGTAGGACAATTTCAATAATTAATACATTGCATATTGTTGTCTTTGTAGTGGTTATTCATAGTACAAGATGCAGACATGATAGGACATAGGAGAACCTGTATTGTAATGTCCTGTAATTCAGTTGTGTCCCAAATTTTCTGGTCAGTGAGATTATGGGGCCACAGAGGAAAGTGATCAATGATGTAGAGTATGTCTAAGGAGAGTCATATGGAGAGAAAATATTCTCTCAGGCTTTCACAGAGGGCAAATTGGTCAATCCTTCAGGTCTTTAATGAAAGCTGTCACTAATGGCTTATACTTTCAGGCCTCCAGGACAATGAGCCAGGTAAACTTGGTTTCTTTATAAATTACATGGCCTGTGTCATTTTGTCATAGTAACAAAAATGGACTATAACACCGTTTCTCACATCAAAGGGTTTTCTATGTCTGTATGAGTTCTCATCTTTGGTCTTTTGTCTGTGGATCACTTGAGCTGGGCTTCTCTGGATCAGTACCATTTGGGCACACACAGCATATTGAACAGGTTGCTTCCCAGTATTCAAGGGAACTGGAGTTAAGTTCAGCTATTGCTGCTTTGTACGCATCATGGGGCCTGACATCCACAGAAGCCTGCAGTCTACACTGTAGTCAGCACCTGCACAGGGACTTCTTGCTAGAATTGATCTTGGTGGGTTTCCCAATGGCCCATGTGTGAAGATGGTAAATAGTTGATCTCCAGGCTGGTGCTCTTGGGAGGTGGTGGACTATTTAAGAGCTGGAGTATGATGGGAGGTTGTTAGGTCCCTGGAGGAATGCCCTTAAATAGAACTGAGATCCCAATTTCTTTCTCTTGCTTTTTTTTTTTTTTTTTTTGCTTTCCAGCCATGAGGTGAACAGTTTTGTTCTACCACACACTTATGCACCATTATGTGGGCAACAGATCCAAAACAGTGGAGCCACCAATTGAGAACCAATACTTCTAAGACAATAAATCTCTTTTTAAGTTGATTGTCACTAGTGTTTGTCACAGTAACAGAAAGCTGACTAACACACATCTCTTTGGAACTCCTGTCATATAACAGAATTTCAGAGCAGGCTCTAAATATGGTAAATTCTGTGACTGACAGAATTAAGACATATCAGCTGTAAGGTGTGTTACTATTAATAAATGACTTTGTATTACCATGAGCTTGGCTTCAGGATTCATTCTATTATAAACAAGAGTGGAGTTAAAGCTAACCCTAGTTTAAGGTTATTTTCTCTCCAACAGGCCTTTGTACAGGGAAAAGAAAATGGCAAGGGGGCTATATCATTTATTTATTTATTTATTTATTTATTTGTGTGTGTGTGTGTGTGCGTGCGTGTGTGTGTGTGTGTGTGTGTGTTGTGTGTGCTGGGAATTGTATATCACCTTAGCTTATGCTGAAAACCTAAACACTCATTAAAGATCACTAAAAGACGTGTCCGTGATTACTACAAATTGAAGAGAGGGATCATCATGTCCCAAGTATGCTAATGAAAGCAAGCCTGGAGTGAGTTACAGTGCAAAAGAGATTGAGGGGTAGTTATATTGAGTACCAAGGCAAGAAAAAAGAGATGGCCTTTAAAGTGAGAGAACTCAGTTCATCTGGGGCCCACTTAGAAGCTAAGTAATGGCCAGTGTGGCCTTGACAGGCACACCTTCAAGACCCAAGTACCCTCAGGTCCTTTTTTATTTTTGAAAAGGTGAGGAAACAGATATACACATTCACCTTGTTTCTGTTAGGCCTAAATGGTGTACTGATGCAGATGGAAGGATTTGCCTGCTTTCCTGTGGATCAGGGAAGGTGGCTAAGAGTGGTGGGAGCTGCCTGAGGCCCTACAACTCCTAACTGTAGAATGGCTATTTGGGACCAGGGGAAGCTGTAGCTTTTGCTTTTGCAGCTGCAGCGGCAGTGAAGAAAGCAGGAGGGCATCCTGAAGCAGGAAATGCCTATCAGTATCATCCCCAGCTGCTTCCGGTTTCCTCCTTCAAGGATTCCACAGTTTTCTGTATCGTTGCCAACCCTTCTCCCCTGTCCAGGTTCTAGCAGGCAGCTGTGCATCCTCCTTAGGGCCCACGCAGGTCTTCTGAGGAACTGTAAGATCCCCATTGTTCTTAGGACTTCTCCTGCATTCCTTTGGCTTCTGAGGGGAAATGCCTGAAGCTTTACCCCCCCCCCCAGGGATGCTTGGTCTAATACTCACCAGCATTCCTGGCCTCTCAAGGACACTTCCTGAAAGAATCTGGCTGGGCTGGTCATAGTAAGGACACCTGCTAGAAGCCAAGGATGAAATGTGAGGGGCTAGCTACACCCGTGTGTCTCAGATTTACCTGTCTCTGCCTGCCATCTTTGCCTTCTCCATCCTGAGCATGAGCACAGTGACTGACATTTACACAAAGTCCTAGGTATTCCTAACCCACCCATGGCTGCAGAGGCGCACACATTCCCACCTAATCCACTGTGCAAGGGGCAGCATCAGTTGTGGCAGGGACACCTCTTTCCAAAACACTTCCCTGATTGACAGGAAATCATTCTGTGTGGACACTGCCATGTCTTCACATACTATGTACTATGCTCAAGGCCCTGGGAAGGCAGCAGAGAACACAACAGACAAAACCCCTACTCTTCTGTCTTCCGTTCCTCATTTCTGAGACAAAATACCCAACACTCAAAGGTAAAGGAGAAAAGGTTCATTTAGCTCACAATTTGTAGAGCTTTCTATTCATAATCAGCTGGCTCCAAGGCAGAGTGACATAGCAGAGGAGAACAGCAGAGGAGAAACAGTTCATGGTAGGCATAAGGTAGCAAAGCAAGCAAGGGGCCTTAGAAGTTTCTTTCTGCCCCTTTTGAGTTCTATCTAGGCTACTGAGACAAGGGTGGGTGCCCAACCAATCAGTGGACTGATTCAGAAATCACTTACCTTTAATCCTAGCACCCTTAATCCTAGATTGCACCGTGAATCTACCACACACTGTAGATCTGACCACATATGAAAAAGGCCCACCGCTGACCACAGGAGACTTTGATTGGATGTCTATACACATGCTATAAGACTTCCTGAAGTTTACATCCAAGTGTGGAGAGAGGATAATAGGCAAAGTAAAGCATACTGTGATAGGAGGTCCTGAGTGGTATGGATAGAACAGTGGTGCCCCAACTTTTACTATGCTGTTCCTCTGATAAAGAACCAACCTTGGTTCCTGTGTGCCTATGACACTGAGAAATGTCAGCCCTCAAGGAACTCAGTGGGGGACTAAGGTTGGATTCAAGCAGGAGACATTGCAGCTAAAAGCTAGAATTCCTTCACCTCAAGAGATGTGACTTCAGAGTGTGAGTAGGATATGTGGGGAAGTCCTTGAACACTGATCTGGCAAGGTGCAAGTCACAGGGCTGATGGGCTCAGACTAGAACCAATGGGGCAGTTGTAGGGGGTCAGTGGAGGCCCAGCAAGGCCCCACAGAGAAAGTAGGTGGCTACAAGCCTGATCATCACTACAGTGGAATTGTCCCTTCTATTTCCACTCCCATTGGCTGTTCAGGAAGCTGACAAGCCCAACAAAGGAGTTTCTATTCTAGGCCTGGAAGGCCCAAGCCAGATGTCTGGGTTGCAGTTGTCACTCCTATTGGCAAGGTTTGCTTTTCCTTTTAGGCTGGAGTCCAACCACCTTGGGCAACATTTGGGAACTCACCTGAGAATCCCTGCCTTGGGCCCCATCCCTGCCCTGACCATGGCCTTATCCCTTCCCCAGGAGAGCTAGAGCCTCTGGAGACTGAGGGACTGAGACATGTGTGGGACTTAGGCTCTCCCAGCAGGCAGGAAACCCAACTCAAGCCTCCAAGCTCTGCCTTTTGTGATCTCCCAGGACACTCATAACTTAGCTTGATGTTGGGAAGAGGAACCAGTGACAGCAAGTTATTGTAACCACCAGGGCTACAAAGGCCCTAGGAAACTATTCAGGCCCTCATTTCCTACATAAGGAAGTTGAGGCACAGAATGGGAAGGGGTGTGGTTGAGATCAAGTGCCACTAAGTTGCAGGAGGGGAGGGCCATGATTTGAAGGAGGCTCGCTAAGGAAGAAAGTACTGTTAGGCAACTAAGATTGGAGCTCTTCCAAGTACAGGTAAAAGAGTTGGTCCAAGCAACACTTGAGGAAGCATGGAAGAAGCCCATGGGGCTGTTTATCTGCAATAAACAGATAAGTAAATAAATGGAACTGATTCTTGCTGGAAGGATGAGGGAAAGGACTGGACTCTAGGGGTGCTCAGTCCTGCTCTGGGTCCCCATAAGGGAGTAGGCAGTAAAGGCTTTGTGCCCATAGGTAAATAGGGTTGCAGAAACTGGGGTGGTGGCGATAGGAGTAGATGAGAGAGATGGGTGCCCCATCCTTACTTGGGACAAAGAGCTTCCTTCTTGACTCCCCCTTCATTGGTTCATTGCAATGTCAGAGATGGAACCTGAGTCTTATACACTCCACACAAGTACAACTGGGATATAACCGCAGCTCTTCCCACTCAGTTTTTGAGTGCTTGATTGCTAGCAAGCACTGTCAGATACAATGTGCACACACAGGGAGCTTGAAAACACACTATCCCTGCAAAGCAAGCACTATCACTAGCTCCATTTTACAGATGAGCACACTGGTCCTGAGCAGTCCAGTGTCTTGTCTGCCAGCTCACCCCTGATCAGTGGTAAAGCTTGGATTAGAACTTAGGTCATCTGGTTTAATGTTATGCTCCTCACCATGAGGCTAGACTGCTTTCTGCCTGAGAACAGCAGCTTGCAGTGGAGTCATTGGCCCTGTTGGTCAAAGGGCCAATCAACTCTCTCACTCACCTTGCCCAGAAGTGGCACAGCAGGGCAGACTTTGGAGTCTCCAGACATCTTCACAACACTTCACCTGTCATGTGGTATGAGGTGCTTTTTTCCTGGCCTTCTTTGGGAATGGAAGCTCTACTAAACCTTTAGTCCTACTGAAGATTTTGCCATGAGTCTCTCTGAAATTTAGGGTCCTAAGAAAGACTGGACCAGGGTAGAAAAGTATGAAGATGGAGGGGAAAGGGAGGGGAGAGATATTGGGAAGCCTCTCATTGCCAATTCACTCAGTGCTTATTAAGTACCTACTGTGTGCCTGTGTGGAACCATTGGACCCCAGCAATAAATCAGAGAGGCCTGTCCTTATGGTCATGGAGTTTACAGCCTAGAGAGGGAGGCTGCCTAGCACACAGACTACAAAGAAGGAAGCTGAGACCCAAAGAAATCAAATAATTTTCCCCAGGAGCACAGAGCAAGGTGATACCCAGAATCAATGCTTGGTCTCCCAATCTAGTATTGTCTCCATTAGAGAACAAGCAAATGCAACCAAACTTGAATGTAGGATAGGAGCTGTGAAATGCAGGTGGATGCTCCCATCTGAGTGTATCTGCTCCAAAAATATCTATATGTTGAGATGTAATAGCCAATGTGATAGTATTCACAGGTGGGACATTTAGCAGGTGAGTCACAATGGGGGCGGGGCATTTACAAAGGTTTAAAAGAGTGGATTTGCTCACTTCTGCTCTTCCACCATGTGACAGCACAGTATTCCTCCTCACTGGAGGATGCAGCAACAAGGTGCCATGCTGCAGCACAGACCCGTCTTCACTGGATACCGAATCTCCCGGCACAGCGATCTTGGACTTCTGAGTCTCTAAAGCTGTAAGAAATAAACTTCTACTGGGTATAAATTACCCAGTCTCTGGTATTTCTAATAACCAAACAAATAGACTAAGAGAGAGTGAATGTCCAGGTGGAGGTGTGGAATTTGGGGAGGCTCTGTGCCCATTGAGTCTCAGTAGAGTTCCAGGAAATCCACTGGCATGCAGCCTACACACTGGGGCAATTCCTGGGCAGCCAGAAGGGGGTGCTTCCACCAGACCCACAAGTGTTACACATGGAAGCCCATGCATTCAGGAAGTGAAGAAGTGACTGCTGCTGCTTCAGTCTAAAGAAATAATTCCAGTCACTTTTTTATGCAACATAGCATTCATAACACCTTCTGGAGTTTCCATGGCAACTGAGAATCATCCCCCACCTTGTCCCAACTCACAAGATGTTCTGCCTGTTGTGACCAGGACCTGTGTCATGTTGTGCATAAATAATACACATCCACTATGGTGACTGGATTTACTCCAGAGTCACTCCTGACAAGGGAGCAGTACATGTGGATGGGAGAGGGGCAGGTAGTAAGCAGTCTCTAATGTCTTGAGTGCATCTGTTTGCTTCAGCTTAATGAGGTCTATGATCCAGCCTTCATCCTAGAATCCCCTGTGGGAACTAGCGAGGAGGAATACCTGCTACCCATTGAAGAAAAGCTCAGTGTCTAATATATCCAAGCCTCAGTAACTTTCTACCTTGGGCTTTCTTTTTCTCATGTTAAAGGACCAGAAGTATGTTTTAGTACTTATTACAAAGAAAAAATAAGATGACAACTAACACAGGAAGCACATACTAGCATAATAGCCACCACATAGTAGGTGCTAAAAATGTCAAACCTGGAAAGTCCATTCTAGATGTATTTCCCTGCCCCCATGTATAAGTCAGGTGTCTGGTTGCTGAGACAAAATGCCTTACACACACACAAAGGAGAAGTGATTTATTTTGCTCACAGTTTCAGAGGGTTCAATCTATGGTAGGCTGCTGGGGAGACGGCTCAGTAGAATAAGCACTTCTCTGGCAAGCGCAAGGGTTGAGTTCAATCCCTGGTTCTGCCAAAAAAAAAAAAAAAAAAAAAAAAAAAGAGAGAGATAGAAATATTGTAGGCTGCTGCCATTGCAGGAACATTGTGGTAGAAAGGTATTGTGAGCGAAGTTACTAACTTAGCAGCAGCTGGAAAGCAGAATACCAAAGAGCATCAGCCAGGTACTGACACACCCTATGGAAGTAAACCTCCAGTGCTCGTGCTCTGCACTCAGTAGTGGATCAAAGGCACTGATAAGTATATCATTCCCGTGATCCAATTACCTATCCAGGACTCTCTCTCTCTCTCTCTCTCTCTCTCTCTCTCTCTCTCTCTGTCTCTCTCTCTCTCTCTCCATTGTATTTTAGGGAAGGATCTACGCGGTGTTCAAGGTCTCACTACTAGATCAGACTCATACTGATCCACCTGTTTACAGCCTCCCAAGAGATGGGATTGCAGGCACATGCCACCACACCCAGTTTCAATTGCCATTTCAGCATGCCCTGGGGGTGGGGCTAAAGACTGGCTGTGGGACCTTGGGTAAGTCACTCCCTCTTTCTGGTTCTCAGGTAACCACTACATCTGGACTAGGAGATGGACTGGCCCAGAGCTCACATTTTTCAAATCATGTTCCACAGAAGTCTAAGTGCTTGAATGACACTGATGATAGAGATGAGATGGAATGGGTGATGCTCAGGGTCCTCTGGGCCTTCTATCATGAGATTTCTGTGTGTATAGCTTTAAAAACAGTTTCAAAACACTGAACTGACTTTGCTAGGAAAAGATGGCTCCTTGGCTGCTTCCCTGGCCCCAGAAGGCAGGAACCCAATGAGTGCGGAAGCAGCCATACCAAGAGAGTCCCTGAACCCCAAAGATGTCCCAAAGCTCCATTTTCTCCTACATCAGGCAGCCTGAGCACTACTTCTAACCTAGGCCTTATCCTTCACAGTCTTAGCTCTGAAACCTAGGCCTCTTAGCCAAGCCCCCTAAAGAGCAGTAGGGTGAGGAGGCTTGGGTCAGAGAGATTTAGCAGGGGGACAGACCCGAGCTGTCTCTCTCCCTTGGGAGAGAACAGCAAGTGCCAAGCCTCCAGTACACTGAGCCAGTGGCTCAGCCTCAGCCTCCCAAGGTCCCCAGGGCGTTTTAATTGAGAGTACAAGGTGGGGGCCTAATCTGCAATTGGGACAAAGCTTACCCAGTGCTCGAATATTGTTGTCATGGAGACCCAGAAAGGTGTTATTAGCATCTTTTCAACTTGGTGGCCCTGTGTGGTCCAGTCCTTTGCAATCTTAGCAGTAGCGCACCATCACCCTGGCAACCCATTACCCTAGTGTTGTTACCATGGAAACCCAATGCGAGGTCGATCAGCTCAGGAACTTCCCTGAGGAGATAGTGCTTGGGGATCCGCCTCTGGCAGCACCCACTCCGCAGGGTTCCAAATGACAGCGCCTGCTCAGTGAACATCGAAGGTAGCTTTTCTAGAGTGAGCTCAAGCTGGAGTGAGTCCACGTGACAGGAAACAATTTGGCCCCATAGAGTAGCAGCGCTTTGCCTTGTTACCATGGAAATGCTGCTTTTAAGGATTTCAAAGCATGATGCAAAACTAATTCTGAGGAAATCGAGGCTGGCGGGAAAGCAGGCTGTAAAATGGCGCTTCATTCATTTGCCTGTTCATTCATTTATTCATTCAGCATTTAGAGAGCACCTGTGAGTACAGTGGGCTACTGCGCTCTAAGTTGGAAGTGGAGGAAGCAGCTCCTGCTCAGTCACTCTCTGCAACTGCAAAGAGCAGCGAAGTGGAGAGAACCATTTTTCTTCCTACTTGAAGCTGTATTGGATGAAAAGGTGCTGGCATGGCACGGGAGTGGGATCAGAAGGTCTCTGTGTGTTGGAGGGTGCATGGAGAATTCTTGTTTTCTGTAGCTTCCATTTTTAGCCTATTTCCTGCTTGA
The DNA here is from genome assembly GCA_004027165.1 of Ctenomys sociabilis. Taxonomy (NCBI): domain Eukaryota; kingdom Metazoa; phylum Chordata; class Mammalia; order Rodentia; family Ctenomyidae; genus Ctenomys; species Ctenomys sociabilis. The sequence continues at coordinate 8,189 of PVKA01021380.1, read as the reverse complement.
GTCTTCTGGAAACTTAGACCTTTGTATGATCTGAATCATCAAAGGTCTGGGCAAACATGCCGGACAGCCACAGCTGAGTCAAATCAGAATAGGATACCTCTAGGAAGAAGGAGCTCCCTGTCACAGGCAGTGTGCAAGCACAGGCAACTAATTTCCCAGTAAGGCTTGGGTAGCATAGTGATGCACAGCACAGGTTCTAAAGCTAGTCAGGCTGTAAATCTTGGCCCAATTTGCTACCTTTATCATTTTTGGCAATTAAGTTTACTGAGCTTTGCTTTCCTCATCTGCAAAGTTGGGATAATAAGAACTATTACATCATGGGTTTGTTGTGAGGATGAAATATATATATTATTTGGTACAAGGTCTCACTACACAGCTTGGACTCAAAGTGATTTTCCTGTTTTCAGCTTCCCCAGGACTGAGAGGTGTGCGCCACCACCCTCAGACTCAGTGGCTGGCTGGCTCAGTATGCCTGAAGGTGGGCTGGCACAGCTTGTGGTGGCAGGGATTGAACCCTGGTCCCTGTGCTTGCCTAAGCAGGTGCTTAGTCCACTAAGCTATCTCACCAGCCCTGAATATAATATATGTAAAGCAATTAAAATAGTACCTAACATATAAATGCTTAATAAATGTTGACTTGTATTGTCTAATAGCAGTTAACCAAAGTTCCTACCAAAATTTGGATACTACTTGACTACTTGTGACAGATCTTTGTATATACTCCGTGAATAAAAATTGGATTCTGGCAGGGGTGGGATTAATGCAGACCAGGAGTGAGCTCACCCTTGGTTTTCTTTTCCAAGTGCTTTTGGCTTCAGTGTCTCAGTTGAGTCTAAGGATACAAGCATGAGGTACGATGACCACCCCTACATCATGAACAAGGGAAGTGTAGCTAAGATGGGGACAGTGACCCAGGTAGCATGTGGTAGAAGTGGGGTGGATGCTTCTCTTCTCTCACACCACTTTCTCCATCTTCAGGGCCACCCTACAGGAGGACAGCACCTGGGAAGGGAAAGTCATGCAGAGGCACAAGAGGAGCCATACCCAGCAACAGCAACTTTGGCGAGTTGCTCTGTGCTGTTTATGTTTCTATGAGGAAGAGCCAAGGCTGAGGCTGAGAGTGTGGAGCAGGACATTTCCTAGAAATGCTGGAGTGTGGCTGGTGTGCTCCACCCATGGGCAAAGGACAAGGCCAGGCCTGAGGATGAGCCCTTAGTGGAAGCTGATTACTGGAAGCTGAACTTGGCTCCTCCAAAGCTCCCATCCCTTCTGAGCTCACTGCAAAAGCTTCCCCCCTGGTTAAAGGCCAAAGGGGCCATTACAGCAATCTGACATTTCTGCACAGTGCCTCGGGTATTTTGCTGATAGCTCCTAGCCTCATCAAGACATTTGGCCTGCTGTGTCTAATGAAGGTGGGCTAGCGTTTTCATGCCATTTGGAGCAGCAGCAAAAAGGAGCTGTCAAAAGAATAAGACCTTTCTGCTAGACTTGAGAAAAGAATAACACTATAACTCATGGTCCTTTGAAGCTCTGGAATAAAATGTATATGTTATTTGGGAGTGTGGGAAATTAATAAGGGTGGCATCTTTTGAATTCTTTGATAAGCAGTATGGCACAGGAATTGACTAACTGGAATGTGCTGGCCAGAGGCACCTGGCAAGGCTGCACCAGCACACAGGGAAAGAGCAGCCTTGGGTGTGGGCCTTAGCTGGAGGAGGCACCTGGAAGCACATGCTGGAAGTAGGGCTGCTTGTTGCCACCAGAGGCCACAGGATTACCCACAGGGGTACAGGAAGTGGACCTCCTGCGGGGAAGACTGGTGGCAACACTGAGTTCGCTGAAGGAAGACCTCCTTGCGACAGTCTATGTCAGCTCTTCCTGTAAGGATATCAAGGGCACCCACTTCTGCTGTTTGCCACCACAGATTGTAGCCCTGTACGTTTGGGTGCCACCTTCTCCCTGTCCCACCCACATACCACGCACAAGCACATTTAGCTTACCCACAGACTAATACCGCCCACAGAAGGAATAAATAGCCATTCAGGGTTCAACGCAGGCAAACGGGAGCTCAGGGAGGGTGGAAATCGCTGCAGTTCCAAGACATGGACTGCAGGGGGCAGCCTCTCACGCCGTACTGGATTTCAAAGGCAGCTATGCTGGCAGGCGACAAAGGGAGGCTGAGGGACTGCAATAAAGGAGAGCAGATGAGAAACTTTTCAGGTATCTAGCCAGCCTGCAAAGTGGCTCAGGTGCACACAGCCACCGAGTCGTGTGGCTGGCGCGCCTCAGCCCCTGCTGAGCAGCTGGTAAAATCAAAGAGCATGCAGGAGACAAATGTCTTAGTTACCGAAGTGTACCCGGCTGCTGAGTCTAGAACCAGGAAGCGAATCAGCCAACTTTCAGGAGTTAATGGAATTCTGCATTGGGCGAGTCACAGCCTCTCTCAGACATGCTTCTTTGTCTATGAAGGAGTTTAAGAATAACTCACGGGCTGGGGATGTAGCTCAGCAACTGCCTACCATGCAAGGGGCCCTGGCTTCAATCCCTAATACTACAATGACAAAAATAGTAATTACTATTATTAATGTCTGCTCCTTCCCTTTTTGGTGCTTGGACACCAGCCCTGTGCTCCGGCCACAAGGACCACCCACCTCCCACTTGCTCTCTACTCACCACGGAAGTCTCAGCTCGTGTTGCTCTTGCATGAAATTTTCTCTGACCCTCACTCCCTAACTAGCTGATGTTCGAAGTAGGAAACAGCCCAGAACTCAAAGCTTTTCTTCCAGAGCTCCTGTCACAGCCCCTGGTCGGACATTTATTGTGATTTTTGAATAATATCTCTCCCTGTCCAGGTCATAAGGAATGTGGTATGTAGTCAGTACGCAATAAGCATTTAGTGAATGTGGAGAAAATAATCTCTTTCTCCCTCTCCTCCTCCCTCCCCCTCTTGTACCCCTTCCTTCTGCTGGGACTGAAACCCAGAACTCGCACATAATAAGCACGTGTTCTACCCTTGAGCTGCATCCTGAGACTTGTTTTTCTTTTTCTTTTCTTTATTTTTGGGGGGACCAGGGATCAAACTAGGTTATCTCCCAGTCCAGAGAAAGGAATTTCTACAGCTCTTCATGAATTACACAGATTATAAAACACTTAGATCTTCAAACTTTGGTGATCTTTTGAGTACCCACTGAGGTGAGCAGTTTTTCTCCATTTCACACCTTCATGGTGTAACACACTCTTTACTATATACCAAACATTCCAACTTCAGAAATTTTAGTCAATATAAACCCATACAGGAGCTGATGGTTACTACACCTACCTTCGAAATATGAAAGTTCCAGCAAGGGGAAGTGACTGACCTAGGCTTGGTACATGGAAGAGGCAGGATTTTATTTTTATGTTTGTTTATTGTTCTTTTCTTTTTCTTTCTTTCTTTTTTTTTGAGATAAGGTCTTGCTATGTAGCAGAGGTTGACCTCAAACTTACTACGACCTAGGTTGTCCTCAAACTCATGGTCCCCCTGCCTCTGCCTCTTGAGAGGTGGGATTACAGATGTGCACTGCCCCAGGATTATGAGCCAGGATTTTTAAATCTGCACATTCATGCTGGAAGGCCTGAACATTACTACCTATGTCAAGATCATGCCCATGTCTGACCGGGCCAGGTATGATTGGCAAATACAAGGACTTTGATGTTGAGCTGGGGCATGGGAGGGGTAATCCCAGGCTCCAGCACTGGCCATTTCTGCCAGGTGTAGGGAAGCATCTGGCAGGACTCCATGGTGGAAGCAACCTAGGCTGGCATAGAAGGAATGGAAAATTGAGAGAGGCAGAGAAACAGGGAAGGAAGACCTAGGGGAATTGAGGCACACTGGCCAATGGACAGGCTGGGACTAGGGTAGCAAGGCCAGAGCAGCAAGTGAAAGGACAGAAGTGCTGCAGCAGCAACACACAACAAGGGTTTCTGTCACCAGGAACCTCTTTCCGAGGAGCTCCCAAAGGCACAGTGAGGAGCAAACCTTCTTGTGTCTTCCTCTTCTACTGTCTTCACCCAGAAAAAACAATTCTCTTACAGGTTGTCCAGGACAGGACATTGATCAGCGTGGACAGGGGCATGCACAAGAGGTCTTTCCTGACCCTGAATTCTGAAAGTTTGGGCATAAGTTGAGGGAGGTGTGGTTCCTTTGGGGACTTGCCTAAGCACTGGGAACAAAAACCAGACAGGTCATTTGGGAGGGGCTTTAGAGGTGGGCAGGGCTGCACAGCCTTACTCTCCCAGCCTTACTTATCCTCTCTTTCTCCCCACCTCCCTCACACTGACATGGAAGCCTGTAGAGATGGGGAGATTGGGGCTGGGGAAATGGCTCAGTGGAATAAGCGCTTCCCTGGCAAATGCAAGGGCCTGAGTTCAATCCCCGGTTCCGGAAAAAAAAAAAAAAAAGAAAGAAAAAGAAAAGATAGGAAGATGAACTCCCCTACAACACATGCTAGGGTCAGCAGCCCCTATCACTGTGCTTGCTTAGCTGGACAAATGGGTTATCTCTTCTCCACAGCCCCACAGACATGGCGGTCCTGCTGCACTGGAACTGCAGCCCTAGGGGGAGGGAATGCCTTCCCTTCCCACAGTGCTGTTGGCTGCCTTCAAGGCAGTGCCACATGGTTCTCCCCACCCGTGTGCATTCTAAGGAAGATCCTTAGACTGATGACTTAGTCACTCAGTGCCTCAATTTCCACTGCTATAAAATGGGTCTATGGAGGAGACTGAGAACAGGTGAAATTTTCTGCAGTGAGTGCCACATGGGAAGCCCTCTATATAACTTTGCTAGCATTGTTGTAGCTCTGGTCCCTTGTGCAGGCCACTCTCCCTTTCTGAGTCCCATCTTTTACTGTAAAAATGAAGGGGCTTGAGGTATTGGATGATCTCCCAGACTCTTGCCATCCCTGGAATTCTCTATGTCTGAAGTAGGGAGAACAAAGATGAAATTGATGGGCGGGCTGGGGAATGGGGAGATAACTTAGGAGTTTACATACCTGCCTGGCAAGTGCAAGGACCCAGGTTCAATCCTCAATACCATATGCCATGCTAGCCCCAGAATCCCGGGTGCATTGTCCCAAGAGCCTCATAGCAAGACCATGGAAGGAAGGAAGGAAGGAAGGAAGGAAGGAAGGAAGGAAGGAAGGAAGGAAGGAAGAAAGAAAGAAAGAAAGAAAGAAAGAAAGAAAGAAAGAAAGAAAGAAAGAAAGAAAGAAAGAAAGAAAAGAAAGAAAAGTTGATTAGCAGGAACTGTGACTCCTAATTGATGAATTGATCTGTTTGGAATCATACAGCCAGCTATGGCAAAGCTAGGTCTGGGACCTAAAGCTCTGAATGTGGGCTTTCATGCCACTGGACTAGCTTGACTGTGACCCATCCCTTTCTGAACATTCAGGGAAGATCAAAAAGCATTTGGTTTGCACAATGGGAAGAATACAAAATGAAGGCTCCAAAGCCTCTGGTGTAAACCGGGACTGGTACTGACACACATAAGACAACATAACTCAGAAGCAGCCTTTTTTGTCAACAAAGGCTCTGGTTTCCCTGCCATGTATCCATTTTTTCTCTCAGAGCTCCTGCCTATAAGCCCCTGTGGTAGACACTGAACCTCTTTGAGAGGACAAACTCAAGCATCCTTACTGTCTGCTGGGACCCCAACAAAGCCCTGTTTTCAGCAGGTGCTTGATACCCACCTCCCCACTCAGGGTGGCCTGGCAGATAGGAACCAGAGGCTCAGAAGGGCCTATGAAGGACTGCCGGGCTGCCCAGTAAATCTGGGTAGAAGCAGGTTCATGCCTGAAAGCCAGGTTTCTGGGCCCACTTGTATAGAAAGGAACCACAGGTGACAGGTTGTCTCCTGAGGAGCAGGAGGGTCCACAACTTCAGATGAGGGTCCCCAGGTAAGGAGCTCCTGATAAGCATTTAACACCTCTGGAGAGGTCTCCTGGGCTGCTGCCCAAGTGAAAGCTGCTGCCCAAGTGAAAGCTGCCATGAGGGAGAATGCGGCAAGTTTAATCTGTCCCTGAAGAGGCCTTATGTGTTGCCTAGGCAACTGGAGGTTTCCAGTGACCAAGGCACACTCAGCATAGGGAAGGAGACCCCTTTAGGAACAGGGTGAGGCTACAGGCCAAGCTGAGCCTAGACCTAGGCATGGGGCTTAACTCCCCAATTAGCAGCTCTGCATTTGAGCAAGTGAATTGATCTCCCAGAGCCTATTTCACCCTCTATAAATTGGGCACCACGATGTCTGCTCTGTGTATTTCTCATGGCTAGAAAAAGGCTTAGTGGAAACAATGGTATCTCCCACTTAGTGAGCTGGACTATGGGCCATGGCTGTGGCAATTGCTTTACCTGCAATCTGGTGCTTGGTCCTGGACCAAAAGCTCCATAAAGCTGGCAGCAGCTTCATAAAATCAGAAAAGTACAATAGATACTGTGGAAGGGAAAGGAACTGTTCAAAGGGAAGGAACAACTGGGATGAAGGAAAGAACAAAAGAAAGAAGAAAAAGAAAAAGAAATATATATGTACATATAAAGGATAGCTTGGATAATTATACTGATGATTTCTGCTGTCTATTGAAGGAAGAAGTTGATGCTTACTTTTTTTTTAACAGTGAACCATGCATCAGTTTATTGGTATCATTAATTTATGAATAAGATAGGTACTTTTTCCCCTCACAAAGTGACATTGATTATGATCTGCCATAATACCTGCCCACGCATCTTCAGGGTGCAAAGGTGGCATTTCAAGCTCTAGTCAGGGCTGGTTATTCTTTTTTCATTTTCACAATTTTGATGCTGCTACCAGCAGTCTTCTCTGCATTTGCTCTGAATTCTGTCTTCATGGCATCCCTCACTGCCTTCGCACAGATCTGGGAGTAGCGAATGTAGCTGAGTCCAGCCTGTCGCCAGTAGGCCACCATTATGTTGCAAGAGGGATCGTGTGTCGGACCGAATCGCTAGGAATACAGCAATGTCGGCTCCCTAGGATGGCCCAGAAACCGCTGCTTAATTTTTTTCTCTCTACTTTTTCATTTTTGATAATTTTTAACCAATTTTACATGTTTATATCTGGTAATATGAAGAACTAATTTGAAAACAACAAGGGGCCGGGGAGATGGCTCAGTAGAATAAGTGCTTCCTTGAAAACAACAATATTCAATATAACAACCATTGTTCAATTCCTATATTCATTTTCTTTTACCAAATAAAATTGGGAAAAAATTACACTGGACTGTCCCTTAGAAAAAGGACTCCTATCTAGAACATATAAAGAATTTTTAAAAATCAGGCCTCCAAAATACAATGATCCAATCCACAAATGGGCATCTGAGATGAATATATACTTCACAAATTAAAAGATATAAATGGCAAATAAATATATGAAAAAAACGTTTAACATCATTGGTCACTCAAGGAATGCAAGTTAAAACAATGTTGAGATGCCATCTTATACCAGAAAGAATGGTTATCACCCAGAAGTCAACGAATAACAAATACTGGAGAGTCTGTGGGGGGAAGTGCAGGCTGGTACAACCATTGTGGAAATCAGTGCGGAGATTCCTCAAAAAGCTAGGGTTGGAGGTCACATTCAAGCCAGCTATTCCTCTCCTATGAATTGTTTTTTAAAAGAACTAAAAACATCATCACAGCAATATATGTGCAGCCATGTTTATAGCAGCACAATTGTCATAGCTAAATCTTGGAAACAGCCCAAATGAACATCAACTGAGGAATGCATAAAAAAGATGAGGTATTTTTGCACAATGGAATATTACTCAGCTATAAAAAAGATAAATTTGAGGGTTTCATAGATAACTGGATGCAACTAGAGACTGTATTGGTAAGTGAAATAAAACATACCCACATATTCAAACATCATATTGGCTCACTAGTGCAAGAACCTGAAAGAGTAAATAAAAATCTGAAAGGTAAATAGATACTGTGGAAGGGAAAGAATCCTTTCAAAGGGAAGCAACAACTGTGATGGTGAAAAGAACAAAAGGAAGAAGACGAAAAGATATATTTAGGTGCTAGGGAGATGGCTCAGTGGAATAAGTGCTTGCCTTGCAAGCAGAGGGGCCTGAGTTCAATCCCTGGTTCCGTAAAAAAAAAAAAAAAAAAGATATATTTAGGTATATGTGCAGGATAATTTG